>QLON01000392.1:0-98921 GCA_003313675.1 Termitomyces heimii | reverse complement strand
CCTGTGCAAGGTTGTCTGCACAACAAATGTTATTGTATGGCTCTGGTAGAAGTAAACAACACTGACTGTCTTCGTCCAGCGCCTGAACATGATTCTGATCATAAGGGAAAGGACTTGTAGTGGGGGGAGAAAATGATTGTCGACGCCGTCGGCGAAGGCAGAAAAGCATGAGAATCACTAGTATCCCCAGACCAAGCAAACCACCTATTACACCACCTATGATCGCTCCAACAGAAGTCGTGGACGATTGTGGAGGATCGGACGTGGAGGCCCCATCATGCGCAGTAGACGATGCAGTTGAGCTTTTCCTTCACAGGAGCTTCAGTCTTGTCGATGAACTGAGAAAATAAAACAGAGACATACTCAGTAAGTGGATCACTAGATGGACCTGTCGTGGATGACAAAGAAGATCTTTGTGTGGACACTGGCAAGGGGATTTTGGAGGATGCGGAACTAGCATTGCTTATCATGGGGGAAATAGGTATAGGACCTGACGTGCGATCGGAGCTCGTGTTTATAGGGACAGTGCGTTCTGGGCTGATGGTTGTGGAAGCAGATGTATGTACAGACTTCGGCGGGGAGATCTTTGGTACAGTGTTAAAGATAGACGGTGAAGCCGACCTTGTTCTTTACAAATGCTCTAGTTAGAGTGATTGATCGAAATAACGAAAGACAAACTTGAATGTTGGTATTAATAATGACTCGGTGTTTGCTGGGATAGATGATACTGTGGAACTGACGAAGAGAATCGGGGCATCATCAAGGACATCGGTGTCGTCTCTTTCATAACTCAATCATTATTTCTGTTTCACTGACCAGTTCAAAAGGACGCACGTTGTTCGAACCTCGAGGAAGCAAAGCCTTGCATACAAGTCAGAATAGCTTCCACTTAGGGTCGTCTTGGACTCACGGCATGAATGAATCTAGGTTTAATGATTTCGGCGCGGTGACAGTCACGTGGTTAAGCTCTGTGGCGACGTTGCGAACGAGCTCAAATTCATTGCCAGCGCAGGACAGGTCGATATTCAATCTGGAGGGATCGCCAGATTCAGAGAACCAGATAACGGTAAAGGGAACGCCCAGGGAGGCGTCCATAGGAGGGTCGAGTAACAGAGCAGGAATGACCTGAAGAACTGCAAGAAAGGCACTATGTTCACCCAAATGATTAGGGTCGTCAAGTCAAAACGATAGCGATTAGGCGTACATGTAGCCAGAAAAACCCAGCTCGCGACGCGGGAACATAGTGACGGTAGAGGGCGGGGAGCAAAATTGACGCGCATGAACTGGCTACATCTATAACGACTTTAATTTAGAGTGATAAATCACGGAGATATCCTGAAAAACATAACCGACCTGGCTTAACCATCACATCATGGCCTTGAGAATGCCAGTACAGTACTCGGTCAGTCTAGACAATAGCGCGGTGAGTACTTTTGTGAAACAGCCAGCCTCTGTACACAGAGAGTATCAAATTCAGTCAGCTCCGAACTTCAAAACTACTTTCCATTTTTACACGAAAGTGTTGATATGATTGTATGTTGGGAATCTCGTAGGTGTGATAGACAGATTGCATTTACAATCGTTCAACTTGTTCACGACAGGGTGTTGACTTTGAAGATGAAACTGATACATACCATTTAGAGAGCTTGCCAAGCTGAACTCGGAAATATAAGTAATCACCTGTAGCATGAAGATGCATGATATTTGTATCCTCGTAATGGGCGGGCAGACTCAATAGACTTGTTGTTGTTCATAATCGATTTCCGTTTCATAGCTGGTGATCCTGATCATAGGTGTTCGTTGCGAGTGAAACTATTTGGAGCGTATCCAAGGTCTTCGCATGTGGATGTACAAAGTCCGCCCTTATCCTAAGTGTGTCAAGGGGGTACCGTCGTCAAGCCTTATGGAGGACCATTTCTCCAGCTGTTATAGTCACCAGAAACCACTTCATCCAGAGACCTAAAGAAAACAAAGTGCGTCAAACAGGTTAGAAGTAATTCGGTCCATCAGGCTGTGGACGGTCACCGAGAACGCGAAACTTGATATCAGAACCTTCCCCAAGGTCACGTGTTGCAACGAAGTCCTCACTGCGGTTGGACCAATACTTTAACCTGCATCAACAAAGATTATCACTGTATGAGTGACAACACACAGAACCGAAAACAGACTGGCATCGTCATGTCGCGGGGTTAGTGAATTCAACCTCGTCACTTGCAAATTTGTTACGGGTCCAGTTCCGATTGGTAATGGCACTATGCATCGAAGACGTACTCGAAGCCTGAGGCCTGCTGAGTGCTGAGTTTCCCGCTTCTACCGCACCTTCTTATCAGAGTATCCGAATGGCCCGGTTGAATGTCGAGACCATTGTTCGTAGCATTGAAAACAGTCGGATGTAAAAGAAAGTTCAAACTGTTACATTGTTGACGAAGTACTCCATTTTGAGTTTTCTGAGACTACTATAACATTCATGAGTCGGAAAAGCAATTCGCGATTACATTGAACGCAGGTCACTGATCAGTGACGTTCAGCTTACGTCCCGTCGTTTACTCAAGAACCACCACCATTATGGCTGGCAAGCCAGACGTCGAGACTGGTGAGACTTATGTCCGCAATTCGTACGACTGCGAAGAACGTCAGTCCTTGCTCCCATCCACGTCGGACGCGACCGCGCCCTCTGTATCACCGTCTCCTGGCAAGCGGTCTGGCGATTCAAAGAGGTTTGGAACCCTCCACCTTGGCCTTGCATTCCTGGCAGGAATCATCGCATGCATAGTGACGCAGCTATTCATCTGCACGGGTTGTTGCGTTCATGGAAGAAATAGCCACAGCAGCTCTGCCACTGAAAGCAGCATGAAGGTTTTCGCGCCGCCTTACGTAGGCTCGACACAAGTCCACAAATTCCCTCCTGCATTGCCTACCAACGCGAACCCGACTCTTTTCCCAAGTAATGTAGGCTATCCCGGTGGCACACCGACTGGAGCCGAGCCCAACGTCATTGAAACTGCTCCTGCATATCCCATCCACTCAGGGGCTGCTCAGCTCGTCGCGCCTAATACACTAGGGAGCAAAGCGGACGAGAAGAAGAACTTTGATTTATTCAGGAAATGGGGCAACCTGTCGCCGTGGTATAGCGTTGGAACCGCGTTTGGATTACATTCAGAGCCTACTGTGCCCGATACTTGTCGGGTGACTGGTTTACATTTCTTGCATAGACATGGGGCTAGGTATCCCACGCAGTGGGGTAAGTGCTGAAGTGAACTGGCTTCTTTGGGTTGAGACGCTTACCCAGCAGCAGCATCTTATGGAGGACCGGCGACTCTGGCAGCGAGACTGAACAAGGCAGCCGCGGAGTGGAATGCGACAGGAAGTCTTGAATTTTTGAACGATTGGTATGTGGCGCTGTTTCTCGCACTGTTGATGGTTCTGACTGGAATTAAAGGACATACAAACTCGGGGAAGAGTGTACGCGTCTCCTGCCCTATCTTTAACATTATTTTTACATGGCTTACAGTGCTCACTCCGTTCGGTCGACAACAGATGTGTCAGTTCTGTTACGTCTACACCGTGTTGACTGTACTCATTGCACAATAACAGATGACCTGGGTATCTCCATGCGTCTGAAATATGGGTTCCTTCTCGAGGTAATGTATCCCGTATGCCCCTCCGTTAACATCTTAACAATGCATTTAAGAACTTCACGGAAACTAACACCATTCCCGTCTTCCGCACGGAATCCCAGTATGAATGCGCGTCCCTCGTCATCGGCGCTACTGACATGATCCGTCTTCAGAGATCGAATGCTCCACTCCGCGTTGAACTTTGCCATCGGATTTTTCGGATACCCGTTAGATGGTAAGTACCAACAGAGCATCACCATTGAATCCAAAGGCGTACGTCATCACTTTCCTCTTAGACCCAATGGAGTCAATGCTCATATTCTTTTACAGTTCAATAACACGCTGGCGCCATATAAAACGTGGGTGTCCCGAGTCCAGCCGCGATCCGTCCTAACCTGATCGTCTTATTCTCAGGTGCCCGAACTCAAGAAAGCCTAAGAAGGGAGATCGTGGTGTTTGGTACGTCAAACGATGGGCAGCAATTTATCTCAAGGAGGCGCTTGGTCGTTTGCAGCCCTATATCAAGGGTTACAAACTGAGCGTAGAAGATGTCTACATCATGCAACAGATGTGCGCTTACGAGACTGTAGCTATTGGTTATTCCAAGTTTTGTGAACTCTTCACTGAGGAGGAGTGGGAGGGTTTTAACTATGCGTAAGTTGTCATCACCTTTATCTTCTGCTTCGAGTTTCTGAACACTCTTCGTCAGTCTTGATCTGAGCTTCTGGTGAGTTTCGTGAATGGAGGGGAAAGGAAAAGTAAATCAATGGTCTATAGGTATGGCTCTGCTTTCGGATGTCCTGTTGCCCGAGTCCAAGGCTATGGCTGGATCAAAGAATTACTCGCGCGTCTGACTCATACACCGATTGCTGAGCACAACTCATCGACCAACTCAACCCTCGATGACGATCCCACCACTTTCCCGCTCAATCAGAGCCTCTATTTTGATGCTACACACGAGGTCGTCATTCTGAATAGTGAGCAAGCAACGTCGTATAAACCAGTACTTATTCATTCTGGACTAACCGCCTTCCTAGTTATCACTGCACTTAATTTGACGAACTTTGCTGCATCTGGTCCGCTTCCATACACGCATATTCCGACCAACCGTTCCTTCGAAGTCTCCAAACTCGCACCGTTTGGCACGAACATCCAATTCCAACGTACGTCCTACTTTTCCTCACCTTTCCTCTTCCATACTTCACACTATACAACTGACATAACGCCCTGCACAGTTCTTGAATGCACCTCCGTCCCCGGTCCTCAAATCCGCATCATCATAAACGACGGTGTGACACCTCTCACAGGAATTAAAGGATGTCCCAAGCAGCGCGATGGGATGTGTCCGATCGATACTTTTGTCAAGGCGCAGAAGGAACTACTCCTAGAGACGGATTGGGAGTACGATTGTTTTGGTGATTGGAAGGTACCTGCGGGTGACGCATGGAATACGACGATTGGGTCGCCGCCTAAGCCCTAAGCCGAGAGAGAGAGTTCTTGAGTCTCTGCCTGACTATCATGCATGTACACTAGAGGTCTGCGCCGTAGATGGATTCCCGTTAGATACATTGACGGGGAAGTGGTGCTAGAATTTGGATTTATGATGTCTTTGATCTTGTATTACGATTACGCTTGCTATCAACAGACAGTCAATGATGCGCACTCAGGTGCCCATTGCGAAACTTCATACTGACCAGAGTTCCCAGTTGTCACGTAACCAGCAGCAATGTAACACTAGTAGGAGCGTTCGATCACGCTGGACCGAGCTTGAAGTACAGAAGGTGTCGACATATAATAACATACCTTTGAACCAAATGATCGGACTATGGAACTACTAAGCAACTGCTCTGAACGGACACCAGCCCAGAGGCAGTTAAGCAACTGATCAAACGCAAGTTGTTAGGACAGCGAGTATATACAAAATGACAGATATCTAGATATAAGTAGAACCCGAGATAGAGCAGAGCCCCAGCGCGTATATGAGTTATCGACATCATCATGAACTAAATCTCAATGGTAATATAAACATGCCCACGTAGCGATCTTAAATCAAGACTCGCGAAACTAAACAAATCACGAGAATATATCTTCCTTCATTAGGACCTCGCAACGGGCCTAATGAGCAAGGGCATCTGGTTATTACCCTCAGGATCCGATGCCAACACAGGCCGCTGAACGACAGAAGACTTCTTAATGATATCTTTTGCGGGCACAGCAAGGTCGAACTCGAAGGCACGGATAAGGGTGAATAGAAGAGCTTTCGTCCTGAAGGGGGCATGGTGAGTCAAGCAATCTTCATGAGAAACACCAAGACGGTCGCAGAAATGTGCTTACTCAACGAGAGAGAAACGATAGCCAATACAAGCACGAGGACCACCGAGGAAGGTGAGCATATTGCTCCACACGCCAGGGACATTCGTTGCAGCTTCCGGGACGTGTTCCCAACGTTCCGGTCTACACGATTTCGCATAAGAGAAACATTGTAAAAATTCGTACAATTTACCTGAATTCTGCGGCATCTTCGCCCCAAATCTCCTCACTGCGGTTTATGGCCAAGATTGGTATGAACAACATCTGCCCCTTGTTTACTCTACAATAACATGAAAAGACGTCAGTTGCCGGTGTTATTTGGATCTATAAAAGCCTCACTTGATTGAACTATGAACGACCCCCTTGCGATCAGTGATGGGACGTCCGAGTGGTAATATATCGTCCTTTATAGCAATTCGAATCGTGGATGGTACCGGACAGTGAACACGCAAAGTCTCTCGGACGACCATGTCAAGATAGGGTAAAGCATTAAGCTGCTCCATCGTCGGGTTGTCCGTCTCAACCTTGATAAGCTCTTCCCGAAGCTTGTTCTGGGCACCTTTGTCTTGCGTCAGAGCGTACAAAGCCCAAGTAGTTCCAGTACTAAGGTCATAGGTCACTATATTGTGGAGAGGATTAGGCAAATGCCAGTATACCTAGTGGTTTCATGGCCAGCGACGAGGAAAGTAGGAATTTCTAGAAGCAGAGGTGGTCACTCCAAAGTGTTAATTAGGAAGTAAGAGGGCGTACGGGCAAGTACATCCTGATCGGACATCCGTTGATGCTCTGGAATATCAGTAGCCATGTTCGAATTCACAAGAAGGGTAAGCAGATCCCTTTTCTCGTCCTTCTCGCGGACAGAGTTTTTACTGTCACGGAGTAGGTCACGACTAATGCGCATCATGGTCTTCTTGGCCTCATCAGCTTTAACATCTTGCTCAGTTTTCTGGTTCCGAGTGTTAGAATGTATCACTCTGAACAAATGAGCAGACTTACTAAGAAACTGAGGAGAGGTACATAGCTTCGAATTATTGGTACGAGGGATAAACGAGTTCCAGCCTTGAACATAATTGCAAACGCAGCATTGAGCTCATTCTTCTTGGGGTCTCCGCTGAGAGCATCAAATTTGTAGTTGAATCCTGTGTACATCCATCAGCGTTGATTCTGGTTGAAGTGAAAGTATGAACCAGCCAGTCCGATAACATCAAGAGTCGTTCGGCTTAACCATGATAAGGCATCGATCTTAGCCTGACCGCCCTGTTTTTCGTTCTCTGACGCCCATACATCTCGTAACTGATAAAAGCAATGATTAAAGATTACAAATAAGACAAAACGAAACGGAAAAAAGGGGGGACATGAAGGAAATCCATGCAACATACCTGGATGGCTTTAGAAACAAAGATCCCTGTAAGTTCTCTTATTTGAGAAGGTCCAAATGCGGGATTCTAATGCTGTGAATGAGCACCATTGAAACTAGAGGATTTGATTCCATGGACGGTACCATGACTTTGCGCTAAACCAAATGCACATGGTTAAATGTATTTTGTCTGGCAATGCCAAAATACGTACCTGCTGTTTGTGTTTCTCTCCTTCGACGACTAACACGCCTGCGGGGATAATGTTAACCAAAATCGAGAACTTCGACATGGATGGCATCTACAGACCTTCGCCAAGGATACGAGAGAGATTGTGACGCGCAGCTTTCGGCTTTTGATATACACTAGTAGTCATAAGAACGTGATTCAAGGCCTTGGTATCTGTAGTATACAGTCGTCTAAACTGCAAGCTGTTGAGCCTTCGTTTTAAAAATCCGAGACCCGCCGAAACTTACACCAAAGAAACCTTTGTATTGAATCGTGGAACCATATTCCTTTACCCATTTCTCATGAAGGACCGAGTTTTCCTGGATGAAGATTACGTGAGCCAAGCGGCAAAGACGAGTAGTGGACATGATACCGCTGCCCAAATTTCTGCCATATTTCCATAGATCAAACTAGGACTTTTTGGACCAGGAAGATCGCGCAAAGGAGAGGTAATCTCCTGGTATATGAGGCGCAGCGCTCGATGAACACCATAGACAACAAGCGTTGAGAATAAAGACACAAGTAACAGCACAATAACAGCCATTCTTTTACCAGATTCTTTGGAAATAAGGCTCCTGTCTAGTGGCCACAGGGGTCTCCGGAAAGCGTGTGTATGTCATGGAATCGGCTGCTCAGATCAGATTTCGGCACGTGGTGACAACAAGAGACGTCACCGTGGATATACTGTACTTATATAATCACAGACTGAGCTTCTCGAGAGCGATTCAGCGATGAGCGGCATTGGCAACGAATCGGCGCTGTTTTCATGATATCTTCCCTAATGACTATATCGACGACCTGAGTCCATTCCTACATCAAGTTTTCGGACAGCTGTGGATGTTCAATATCTGCTCGCTGTATTGCTGCTATGTCTACACTCTACGTGCTAGTACAACTCTCTCATTTAGCAGCATGGGCTTCTCTATGACCTGGATAATAACCTCTCGTCGATCCTGCAAACCCCCTTGAAGATCTGCTCCGCAGGACCGAGCTCGACATCATCTTGACATGTATGTATAATATAGATGTAGTAGCTCCCATTATCTAAATTCTCTCTTTCTAGGACTGCGCTGGGAAGGAGCGCCGAAGGCAAACTTCATAATTCTAAAGATACCCCACTTCGTGATTGCGATCTAGTTGTTTGAAAAAGCTCATGATCTTGGAACTCCTTTTGAATCATTTCGTAATGATTATGGGTGTTGTACTTGACATGCCACTGCAAATTTCGCTAGTCAGGAATAATGCATTCTCAATGGCAGAACTCTCTTTAGTCAGTGTTGCGCTCGCGCTCGCGAGACAGTGACTGAAGCCGAAAATTCCCGATCATTCTACAAATCGCTACGGTAATGTCGATAATGAATTGAGGTCGCTGGAAGTTATGTATCCGATCATATCAATTCTTGATTTCTCCTCTCATGGTAATATTGATGTCTGCGATCCTGCGTCAAGGAACTCCCCTGTTTCAGTGAACGTCCGAGGCTGTGAACGTCTAACACGTGGATACCTACGACTTCCTTTCCATACGCAGCTGAACTGGCGTGCGTGTTTGAGTTCCACCTGGTTCCGTTATATGCTGTGTCGCGCTGTATTGTTCTCCGCGCCTGCCCGTTGAAGCGCCTAAGAAGGGTGTATAAAAGGACCATCATCATCTGTTGTCCGTCCTGAACAGCCTACCATTGCCTCCAAATAGCCATCAAATGTTCGATACTTCCACCGTCATCTTAGTTATCGGATCTTTGCGTACGTTCATGGAACTTATTGAATCGTGAAAGTTCTAACTGATAATCAATTACTTCCAAAGTGCTTCAATCGTCCGTTGCGGCTAACTTGAGTAACTGGGAAGGACCGCACATCGATGTTGCCGCAGACAACCGCGCCATTGATTGGTGGTATACACAAGTCGTCAGTCAGACACCTGCTCCAAACGGTGTACCTCCATCAATTGAAGTAGTCCTTAAGCACGGTTAGTCTACTCTGTCCAAAGCATAGTGGCCATGACTGTTCAGGTTCCTACACAGGCAATACTTTCCAATTCGGTTCTTCCAATACTCCTCTGTATCCCGTTGAAATCAATGGATTTGACCAAGACGGCCTTCCTTTCGCTCAAACGATAACGTTCGATACATCTTCAGTCGATGTCAACCAATCCGGTGTCACTTGTGGAAGCTGGGGTAACAATGAGATTACCTTCGTGGCTACCCCGGACCGCAAGAAATTTTCAATCTCTCTAAACACAACCTATGCAACTGGAACTATTGAAATTCACACTGAAAGTTCTGCTCGTACTGGCTGTGGTGGTACCGGCATGTCCGATTCCCCTTTCTTCAACGATCTGGTTTCAGATGGGCGCGAGTTGACTGCCTCCGAGGTCATTCTTTATCAAAAAACAGGGTGGCGTATCACGATTCCCGGTAAGTATCATTAATTCTATAAGAGAAGTTTCATCATCTGCTAATTACCGCACGCTTAGGTGGTCCTTCGACCGTTGATGTCGTACTTGGCGGTAAAGCTGTCCGTTTCAGGGGTGCAGGCTATAAGGACTCCAACTGGGGGCCAAACGCCATGAATGACTTTATTAAGTCATGGTATGTCCTCATCGCCCAGGTTGGGCCGTGGTCGTTTGTTACTTTTAGCGGAAGCCCGACCAACGGTACCAACTCCATCAACTCTGGCCATCTCAGCTATGAGGGCGAATTTGTTACAAGCCAGTGCAACATCATTGGAGAGCGATCGACTGATATTTCAGTTATCACCCCGAGTGGCCAAGTTGTCGATAGCAACGTCATTGCGCCGACTGCGTTCGGCGTAACCTTCATTCTGTCTGATGGAAAAAATGTCTCATTCCAAGCAAGTAACATAGCTGTGAATCCTACTGTCAGCATTTACCACCGGTGGACTGCAAAATACACTGGAGGCGCTGTCGGCGGACAACAGTATGATTCCTATGGAATCACAGAGTGGATGAACCCCGGTAATCTCAGCCAATGGATCGACATCGAGTAATTAGTGAGCTTGATGATTGTTGTCTCAACAATGTGAATGGCAGGATTCTGTTTGTTATATTCGTGATCGATGCATTCGATTGTTACGGACGACATTAAATAACTTGTTCAATAGCCAATGATCTCCATATCTACATTCATCATTCAAAAGGAGAAATATCGGTCAAAAAAGAACATGGCTACGAGCGCCATTTGTTAAACCTTTCACGCCCATCAGCCAATAACGCCCACATGAATCTTCTGACGTGCCAGAATGGCTGTGACTCCAGCGTAGAAACCTACGCACAACGCGGGAAGCTGTCTCGCGAGAGATTGATATCTCTTAATACGATTATTTCATCAGTTGCCACCGGATTCACGATTCTGTGGCGCATGAAGCTACATCAATACGACTAGGAGGGATTATGACTCTCAGAAATTCATGCATAAGCGGTTTATCATAGAATGTGACAAATTTCTATCATTAGATCAGTGGGCGCGTACCTCCTCGGCTTGTCATGGAATCAAGTCCCAGCGCTGTTGAGATCTCTTAATTCAAGCATCGATCGATATCCATGAAGATATAGCTCCTGATGAGATTGTGAGCATTTACACAACTTGATGATCTTCTATCGTGCCGATGAGCAAATGCTAATTATGACTTTGAATTCATGTCGATAGAACACTGGCAATAAGCTCGGATAATCATCCTCTCAGAATGTGTATGCCTACGTATGACTATGAGACTAAGCTTACGGGGGACCAAATCCTGAACTTTGTGGTCTACAGATAACCTGCTGTCAGAAACTTGAATTGATTCCCTATTTGAGCTAACAAAGCATGTATAATATGTAATATTATACTGTTGCACATAAGAAACGCAGTACCACGACAATGTCGCACATACGACTTGTACGATAACGTGATATGCTCCGTTGTGAGGATTCAAAAAAGGATGTACAAGTCGTCAAAAGAATTAGGATCTTTGATCAAGGTCAATCACCTGCCACCATCACTGTCTGAATCATCCTCTACAGTTGCCTGCCTCCTCGCCTGCGCTCTCCTCCTGTCATCCTCCTCTTTCTTCCTCCGCTCTTCTCTCTCCTTCTCTTCGAATTGTCTCTGTTTTTCCTCATGCTCCTTCGCCTCTTGCGCCGTCAAAGCATACTGCTTCAAGCATTTCAAAACATAATGACACGAAGGCCTCGTCCCAAGTAAGTTGAATACCACTTGATCATCGCGATAGATACCACCAAATATGACATCCTTCCCGAGATAATCCAATATGCGAATTCCTTCCTTGAGCGTACCACCAGGCACGCCGGGGTCTCGCGATCGATTCTGCCTATACACCTGAGCAACAAGAGTCTGTCGTTTGGGATCGAGCACTTCGAAATCTTGTTTTGACGTAAGACGATAGAGATTAGTGCTGAGCTGATCAATGACATCGCCGCAAGTCACCCCGACCGCAGGGTTTGATGCCTCAATGGGTACGGTCCAGGGAAAGGTCACGGATACGATGGTTATCTTAGTGACACGGGGGAACGTCGCGGGCTCGTCACGCCCTTTGGACCATGATACGTGCGATTCATCTGTTGAGAGATAACAGTCGTTCGACCGAAAAAGCATGTTCCATTTCAGGTGAGGTCGGTCTGGAGCCGTGTCTGCTATGGGCTCAAGCAACGGATTAATTTTGCTTTGGACGTGGGGAAGAATCTGAACCTCAAGAGGATCGAGGACGGGGCCATCTGTCACCAGGTCAAACAAATCATAAGCGCAAAGGGTTCAAAGGTACGACGTACATCCAGGGCCTGCCATAAATGGATCAACGCGATCACCAACACGCGCACTCGACCGGCCGACGTATTCTGGTACTTCGGTTTGCCGCATATGGGCAGGCTGAGTTGGCCAAGGTGGACCGGGTGGAACATTCCAAGCAGGACCAAAATTCACGAAATCCAAGCCTGCCGGTGTAGAAACTACCGCTGGGGTAGCTCCGGCTTGTGCAGGGTTCACAGGCGCTAACCAGCCAGGTGGAGGCCCTCCAGGATAAGATCCCCACATACTGGGATGCCATGCACCTTGGTGCGGTGTATACTGAGATGGATAGCCTGGAAAAGGTCCCCCAGTATTTGGTGGCTGAGGAAATGGTGGTCGGGGCACACCAAGCCAAGGTGTAGGGGGTTGTAGAGTTGCAGACCAGGGCGAGGCCCCCATGGGCATACCTGGTGGCACTCCTCCAGGGTATCCTACAAATTCTGCAGATACCGTTGGAGGCAGACGGCTAGGGTTGGAGTTGGGAGTCGCTGTAGGCAAAAGTGGAGGTTGAAAACCTGGGGCGACGAATGGGGATGAAGGGTAAACAGGGAAAGCTCCTGGATGTTGAGGTCGGCCACCCCAGCCAAGGTTTGCAGCTGGTTCGGCTGGAGATTCAGGGATCACGGGCTGCTGGGCCTGTGGTCTTGGGGATGGCATAAAGCTGGGAAGAGGGGGGATGAAAGGTGAGTCGTTTGTCATTCTGGAGAATCAGTGTTTTTATTCGTTTTGTGATTCCTTTGCACAGGCAGTGTCATGAATTCAAAGGACTTGATTGAGTCATGCTGCGAAACTCACCAACAGGGAAGTCTGACCCGGATCTGACGCGAATCTTTCCTAAACAATGGAAAAAAAGTCACGATCACAATAATAAAAAGTAATCTCGTCTACTTCGACGTTCCTACGCACTTGACTCGGTTCCTTTGCCTGTAGATTTAACATTGAATTAGATGAAATGACAAAGGGCCAACAACCTCAGCCGGACCTTCGTCGGACAGAAGGTGGCACGACTGGATGGTAACACTTACACGATGGGGACGTATCCAGCCCTGGAATTGGGGTCACTATAGTCCTCCTTTGGCGTTGATGAATTTTCAACTGATCAAGTATACGTAGAATTCACTGATCCAATCCAAGATGAGGCGTAAGTCCACGAAGGATGCAAGTATCCAAAAGATAAGTAAATGTGAGTGGGTATATAGTGCAAGGGTCCCAGAAGTTAAGAGAAAGCAAGGAAGCGCAATTGCAAACGGGCGAAGCGAAAGCCACGATCTGATCAGTGATGGGTCAACCCACGTGCGCCAGTTCTGCTTTCCACACCCAACTAAATACAAGTACTCGGTAACAATGTGAAGAGCGAGATATGCTGCAAATCTACCACACTACATCATTGAAACTCTGAGATCTGGCTGTATCCTACAACAATTGGGAGTGAAAAAGTAGGTCTGGTACCCGAGGGGCGTGACAAAGACTCCTGTGTGGTTAGTGTGGCATCAAGAACTGCATCTGCTAAGAAACTGATATGATGGTATTGTAAAAGGTGTAGGTATGAGTGAATCTGATGTTCCGGCTCATAATAGGAAGAGGGCATCCCAAGACGTCTTAATACTAACATGGCTGATCACATCCAGAAGAACGGAACGCGAGAGAAAAGCGCTTAGTTCGACAAGTCCATTACGAAGATATTCGGAGCACTGTAGCCAAGCCGCGAGATCACATAATTATCATCTTTCCGTAGCCCTTCGAAGAACACGCGCTCCCGGAGCCAGTCTAAGAGACAGGTCGACATGAGTAAAGAAAAAATCAGGTTCAGAGACACGACACACCGTAGCGTTTTAGCTGGTCTGTAGATACAGGTGTAGCTGAGTAATAACCAGCCTGCCACCCTCCTTGCGTTGTCATCAAGTTGTGAGCAGAGATCCTCTTGATCTGTTCCTGCACGCGCGCCGGAATCGAAGTAAACTCCGGACCAGTAATCGTATTCGTATATCTGTATCGTTGTCAGTCGCAAGCATCGATGAGGATGAGAATGAGGTGGACGAACTCTCTGTACACCTGAACACAGATATCACCCATCGTCACTCCATTCTCGTTCGTCACAATAGTGCACCACGGACTGTGTTCCGTGATAATTATGAGCTGTTTCACGCGCGGCATCGTTGCTGGCTCTTCCTTCTGCGTAAACGCGAGGTCACGATCGCGCGCTTCCTGGTTGAAGCCACTTGTTTGTCCTACATTTTCCAAACGTTAAGTTGTATGGTTTTTAGTTAAAGAGAGATATCACACCAGTGACAAGGCTGAAGACAAGATGGAAAGACGCATGTTTATTGAGAAGGATGGGATTGAGTTCGAGGTCACAGCGCAGGAGGTAGAGATCAGTTTGGCTAAGAACAGGACCATCTGGTGACAAGAAACATGAGCGTCGGCATGAGAGGTCAGGCTGATTGCTCACAGGATATCCCTGCCCTCCATTTCCCGATCTTATCCATGACGGTTGTAAAGAGGATGAAAGTTGGAAAGCTATCTATGCGGCCACACGCTGGGAATCGGACAAGAATAGCAACGATGATGATATCAAAGATAAAGAATCTCCGATGGTAATATATACCAGCATAATTTGGCTTTTGTAAGAAAGAGTTCAAAGTCAGGCTATGAAGAAGATCCCAAAAGATGTATTTCATCACAGTATGATGACCTAATTATATTTCAGTCGATCTACAGCAATCGAAAGCATCTTCAATTTTACGTTTCAGACAAACGAAACAAATGCGATGATGATGCTATTCCTCAGTATAATATAATGATGATGAGTAAAGTACATATGCGATAATTGAACAATGTAGCGATGGGTAATATGTGCATGGTGAGCGAGAATAAGAACATCTGATGAGTAAATCGGGTCAGTCGAGTTCAGTAACCGGTAAAAAGAGAGCAGGACGATCAAGGCTCAGAAAAATTGGCAATATATGTTTGTCTCCACAAGGATCAGAACAGGTCTGAATATGTTCATCTTTTGATGACGCGAGAGATAAAGGAGACCATGGATGTGTACTCACAATATACAACAAGAAAGCCGTCCGAGAAAAAACAGGAAGATAATTTACCTGTAGATAGGGTGATCAGTTCTGATAGATAATCCAGAGAAAGATGCATCAAGAGAAGGTCAGGTTTTGAAAAGGCAATGTTAATTTGTCCGCATCCCCAAAGAGTTGGAACAGGTCTGATAGGTTATCATCCGTGAAGAAAGAAAAGTCGATGCAGAAGTTCGAGAGGGTGAAGGGACTCACGTGATGAACTATTGAAACACCTAGGCGACCATGGCCGCATGAAGAGGGGGCATCGCAGTGTGTGCCCATCGAGATCTTGCAGGTGCGGTTTCTCCATATACCCATGCACCTTCATCAGCCTCGTCATGGTCGTCAATGCCACAATCTTCGACATAAACACCAACGCCAGAGCCTTCAAGAGGGTCCAAAAGGACTTCCAGGCTGGACCGGCGTTCTTGGAGCTGGAGTTTCCGCAACGCATGGATGAGATCCTCAGCTAAAGGGTTTGCATTAGGAGGGTCTTCCCGAATTTGCTCCCAGCCGACAGGAGGTGAACCAGGAGGCGAAATAAGAAAGTTCTTTTCGACGGCTGGAGGTCGAAGGTAATTATCTTCTGGTATCGTAGTGCCGAACATGTCCTCGGTAGTCAGAGGATTAGGGTCTGCACGATAGACGCGTAGTTCAACTTCGGATCTAGCATGTATATTAAATAACAACAACTGAAGGGGACTCAGACTCGTACCCATCCTGTGAACGTTGAATGACGATTCGATCACAATGCTGCTTAGCCGACTCTGCATTGTCTTCGAACCTGTACACGATGATAATTCGGCCGAAGCCAGGAAGAGGTACCCAGCGATTTATTTCTCCATACGTTGCAAAGTGATCGCGTAAAACATCAAGAAGGAGGGGATGAAAAAAATCTTTCGGGACTCGTGTCACAGTGACTGTGTTCGTCGGCTGAGCATACTCAGGAGGTAATGAAGATTGCCTTGAAGCCGGCAAAGAAAGTGAGAAGGCCATTGTTGTAATAGGATTCAGGGTTCGAATGTGAAGAGGAGGTCAAGGTCGAAAGGAACAGCGAAGAATGTGGCCTTAAAAGCACCTCTCTTTTAAAACTTCTTTGGCACTGCGTTATGTAAGCTGTGCACGGGTAAATTCATGGGCCTTCAATCATAATTCCGAGAAATATTGCAGTACATATCGGCAGTTCAAGCCGGCACTGCCTCGCAGAGTCCTCGTGCCATACAGGAAGCCCATGCACCGCGCCATAGTCGCAGAGCAACATGCGGCATGTTTGGATTCCGAAGCAATTCTATGGTATTACCGTCATCTATTGCCTCGGTAACGAACATGAACATGGACCGTATTAATCTGTTGCTGTAAAAAAAGTACAGATGATCATATGGTTCGATGGTCCATTCCAAGTAAAAAAAATAAGCTTTCTACTCCTTGAGCCGTTGTTCCACTTGAGCCCTCTTTTCTCCAAGGGCTTTGACCTTCTCCTCTTTTGTCGCGTCGTATGCAATTGTTGTTTGATTGAACCTGTGGGACATACCATCAGCCGCATTGGATCAAAAGAATTGCTAGTGCGACTTGCGGATTCTCCGGAGACTTTTGGAACTGTTTGTACAGCAAGTCCTGGTGGTGAAGACAGATATCTGATGAGCAGGTGTAAAATTCGTAAAAGTATCACAACAATAGACCTTGTACTGTTGCAACCGTAGGCCCGGATGCTAGACATGAAGCCAAGATATCAGCATTTCGCGCACAGTGTGATTCATTGAAAAACGCACGTCAATCTTCGCCTTTGGAAGCTCTCGCTCCTGGTAAGCTTCAAATGCAGCCTAATCGGTGCACAGTGTAAACGACGTGTAAAGCTACGAGGCAGTCTAATCTCACCTTAAATCTTCGCTAAAGATTGGTGTATAATTCAGTACATATGCATCTAGATACAATAAATCGATCCACGAAACACACCTCTGGATGCCGTTCGATGCCAGCGGCCTGCTGTCCTATGCTCGCCTTGTCCATCTTCGCATTTACAACTTCCAACAAATCAAGTGCATTATCGATGCCCGTCGCCGCATAGCTTTCAATCTCCTTGTTCGCCTCAGGGACATTATCCTTGGCAGCGCCCGCAGCGCCGAGACCACCGCCCGCAGCAATAGCACCAGGACCAGCCGGTTTAGGAGTCGGTTTCGATTTACCGGCCTTAGGTGCGGATTTGGCTTTTGATGGCGCAGCAGCTTCCTCTTCAGCAAGTAGCCGCGCGTTTTCAGCCTTCCGCGCAAGATCAGCCTGACGCTTCTCCTCCTTGTCTATCTTGCTAGCTTTAGCGGCCTTGGCACCTTCTTTCCATTTATCAGCTTCTTTCTTCTCCTATCGGGGTATAATGAGTCGATAAGAGAACGACACAAAGACAGTACAAACCTTATCTGCAGCATCTTGGGCCTTCTTATTCGCCTCGTTCTCTGCCTTTTTAGCACGACCGCTCTCTTTCTTCGCGTTTCCTCCCTTAGGAGCCATTTAGCGTAGCACAGGTGAACGAGTGAAAGGTCAGGAGTGAGCGGACACACGATTTTATGATGAGGGGAACGTGGTTTGACTCGAAAGCTTGATCTAATCTAATAAGATATCGCATCAACCAACTTGATCTGATGCATGATTTATATGACCTAGTACTTTTTCGTAATAGCTAGAGCATGTGAGTTAGTCAGCGCTTGCTTGGTAGTTGAGAAACACACGCAGGGTACACGTCGTCTTCAGACTCTGGCTAACCCGGTGTCACCAGTTATCTCACCAGTCGAAGACTCTGGAGGCCAATCTAGAAACCGACAAATACCTGGGGATTAGAGCGTCTATCCATTACTCAGCTTGTTCTTTTCCCTTGCCTCTTGTCTTTTTCCAGCTTAGATGAAGACTAATATAGACTTTACGACTGCTTTACGAGCCTTGTGTACAGACAAGATTCATTGAGCACCGTCGATGGGCACAGTTGTTGATCAGTTCTCGCTCGCTTGTACAATGTGAATTGTTACTCTTGAGGGGCAAGCCCTCTCTGCAGTCGCGGCCATTACTGTCCATTCTCCCGCTGTGATCTTTCTGGAGAGTTGCTCTGAGTGAGCATCGCCCCTCTACAGCTAAATCTGGCGCCCCCACAAAGTCCAACACAAATCTGGTCAAGCTCGATGTACCAGCGCTCCACTCATGGCATGTGTTCACTGATATATAAATCAGTTTGGGCCCAAATCATGCCGGTTGTTTCTTCTTGTCTTCTGCTTCTATTTGATTGATGATTCGAATTTGGTTGTCAATTCCCAGCTTCGGAATGTACCATTTGAATTCTTTAGGTATGAAAGTACGACAGAATATCTGTTGGCATTGGCTCTTTGCGGCAGAAAAGTACTTCAACCAGGAACTTGATCACCATAGGATAAATGTATCGATTCAATGTTCTCTCAACAACACGACTCAGATGGGTTACCTGCACCGCGCACTACTGTTCTCACGTACGTGTTCTATCTTCTTTACTAATGTCTCCCACCTTTTCTCCTTGCTCGCCGCTTCTTTTCGGACTTGCCGAAAAATTTATAGGACACCATCTTATCTGAACTCCTCTCCCACCTGCGAAATCCCCACACTCGACGATCCTTTTCCAGCCCGGGATTTTTTTCACCCTTCTCTCTTTGTAAGTAGCTTCGTTTTTTCTCTCCAGGAGTATTCTATTGACTTGACTTTCTGCAATGAAACCCAAACTTAAGATATTCGTCCTCAATAGCGACATGAATGGGTTATGTGGGCATCACAATACGCATGAATAGTCTCATCTTCAGTAGTGGCAACAAGCAACAATGTTCCCAACCGTTGACCTCTTGTCTACGACTCAAGTTGTATCTAATCGTTCGAGAACTTGATGCGATAGTAATCACTTGAACACGATGCTCCACCACGCATTCCCATATCCGCAGATCTTGTAATAAAAGGACCTGGCTGATTCTCAATCAAAGCCAATTTCAGCAGTAGCGACTACAACAATATGAAACACTTTGAGAAGAGTGAATAAAACTCTGTACTCAAGAGTGGGTATTTGCGCAAATGTAATGCGCGCTTGAACGTGAGGTTGAACAAAACAGGCAGGAAGAGGAAAATCAAGTCAACTGTGGCAACAGTAACATTGGTTGGTATATTATATATAATGTTTGCAATTTCATAGATGGTATACTACAAAAGCAGAGTTATGCCGCGACCCAAACGATACGTCCATATGGAGTGACCGTACTTCCCTCCTTGCCTCCAGTCAAGAAACCGACCTCAAAGATCCCCGCCCCAATTTTCTGCACAAAACCTATCTCATTCTCTTTCACAGCAACCCTTAATATTAATTTTGGACCTTCCTTGTTGTGGACGGTTTTGAGTTGCCAAATCGATTCCGTGTCCGTCCACGAGATGGCGGAAACCCCAATTACAGTTGTGAGTTGCTGAATGAGAGAGGGAAATTTCTCCAGTGAAGTGAGAACCAGGAGATGCGAGATACCGTGTGTCATCGATGGGTGCTCGATATCGCGTGGATCGTTAGAAACCTACACAACTGATGAACTGAAACATCGAACTACAAGGAGGAAGTTTTTACCCTCCACTCTCGTGGAGTTACATCTCCGCAGAAGAATGGTAATACACCTCGAACTCCTGAGCCTGGAGAAGATATCACCCATTTCAAGATCTTGCCGTCCGGACGCTCACGTCCCCCAGAAACCTCAGGATCATATTCTACACCACTGCCCACCTTCTCTGCACGACCATTTATGACGTCAGAGATGCGGTTACTTCCAGTCGAAAAACCATTTCCAAGGAAGGCAAAGTCGATCCAACCAGGGGACTTGGACGCCCAATCATGGGACTCGCGGGCAAGGCGTTCGGGAGAACCTGGTGGGTAGTGTGAAACAGGGTGAGTGAACGAAATAAGTTCGAGATAGACTCCGTCAGCCAGGGCCTGACGGAAGTATTAGTTTTCTCGCTGCTGGACGAACGCGGAGTCATAGTTTACAACAAGCGCATTCGCTGTTATGCCGCCAGTATGAGTACCTCCAGGAATGACACTACGATAGTTGACGACGACTGTAAAGTGTAAGCGAGGTCCTCACATGAAACCAAGTTCCCGGAATTGTTTGGAAGTCTCTTCGACCGAGCCAGGCGGCGTCAGATGGACGATATGATCAAGAGTTTTGGTATTTGTATTTGACATGTTATTCGAATGAGACCCTCAAGGTGGGAGCATTAAAACAGCAGTTTACAAAGAATTTGTCCATATTGGTCCTTGTGCATGTGACAATCAAGTTGTCCGTCAGAATAAACTAGTACTGCAGAACCTAGAACGAGAGGATATTGCAGCTGAAGGGTTTTTAGAGAGAATGGCCCGTTTTCAGTATCATTGTTTTTCTCGCCATCAGCACCTTCTGGATGTGGATACAGTATTTAAGTGAATAGAAGTTGAGGGAAAATAACACAACGACCTTCAAGACCTTAAGCAGCTACTTGTCAATTCAACTCAATTGCCTCTTGAACGACCACGTGATTTAAGATACGATCAAGTTCACGGTGAGTGCCTTTGATTCCTAACGATGAGGACCATCAGTTTGCTTCTTACTTACTGTCTCTCTGCATATTTGCAAGGCTCCATAGCGAGCCCGGCTCAAGATCATGCCCAAGTCGTCCTAGGAGACAACCGCAAATGGCCTACAGGAGCCTTCCTTGATTTGGGGAACAGCTTAGAGTCCGCATCGGAATTCTTGAGTGATACCAAGAAAGCTATACTCAAGGGGAAGTACAATCTTCAGAAATGGTTCCATGATGGACGAGAATATCTAAAGCAGAATGGATTGTTGTGTGAGTTTACTCATAACCCGCTCAACAACATTCCATTCTCAATTTAGATTGAACAATCAGACGAACTCGTCACCATCTCACACTTTGAGAGCTATCGGCTGAGAGTTACTGACCCCAATCTTTGTGATAGCTCTGTCAAGCAATATTCAGGATACCTCGACGTCGCCGACGATAAGCACCTTTTCTTTTGGTGAGTGCATGAACCCACGTGCCCACGTCACATCTCCATGATTCTGCGACATACCAGAATACGAGCCATAGCTTATATCTAATTGAGAGTTGTTAAATTCGATACTGATTGCTGATAAGGTTCTTTGAATCTCGTTCCTCGCCAGCAAATGCACCACTGGTATTGTGGCTCAACGGTGGCCCGGGTTGCAGCTCTTCGACCGGTCTGTTGTTTGAGCTTGGACCATGCAGCGTGACCAACGAAGGAAAGAACACGACTTTCAACCCACACAGCTGGAACAACAACGCCAACATCATTTTTCTCGACCAGCCTGTCAACGTCGGCTACTCTTATGCCGATGATGGTACAACCGTCAGCACCAGTCCTGTAGCCGGCAAAGATGTCTATGCATTCCTGCAGTTATTCCTCAACCGTTTTCCTGAGTATTCAACTCAACCTTTCCATATTGCTGCGGAGAGCTATGGTGGTACCTACGCTCCTAACTTTGCAAACGTTATCTACAAGGAGAACAAGCACCTCGGTTTCGCCCCTGTTCCGCAGCTCAAGCACATCAATCTGGCTTCGGTCGTCCTTGCGAACGGACAAACTGATCCTTATATCCAATATGCTTCTATTCCAGATTACGTTTGCGAAGGCCCGTATCCTCTGTATAATGATCCCAATGGTGCGGAGTGCCAAGCTTTGAGAGCGAAGACTCCGACCTGTCAGCGCCTGATCAAGGCTTGCTATGACTTTGACTCCAGATTTGCATGCGTACCGGCCGTTTTGTATTGCAACACTATCTATGCTTCTCTGATGCGTGAGTTCTGTAATTTCTACTCACGATTGTGTTTTTACGTGGTATCAGAGCTGGGTCGTAACCCCTACGATGTCCGTCGCGAGTGCGACAGGACGAGAGATGGTGATCTGTGCTACAAGCAGATGAGCTGGATTGATACATGGATGAACAACCCCAGAAACAAGGCCGCACTTGGTGTTAATCCCGACCAAACCTTCGCTTCTTGTAACATGGAAGTCAATCGTGCTTTCACGATGCAGGGCGATGGTATGCATAATAGTGCACGTCTTCTGCCAGAGCTTGTCAATGATGGTGTCAGGCTTCTTGTCTACGCTGGTAATGCTGGTAGGTCAACCTTCTCACTTCATTCACAACGTCTTGCACGAACTTTTCCCAATTAGATATGATGTGTAACTTTATGGTAAGGTTTTCTTCATCTACCGAATTTTTGCGCTGTTCATCCAAGACGTGTAAATAGGGCAATGAACGTTGGGTCGAGCGGCTTGAGACCAAGTTCCTACTAGAATTCACGGCGACTCAAGCAGTCCCATGGATTACTTCGAAGTCTAATAAGACTGCTGGTGAGGTACGCAGTGCCGGCGGAGCCGGATATACCGCAGGTAACGTCACATTCGTAACAGTTTTCGAAGCCGGGTAAGTCGGCGTTGTTTCCACCGTGATATATCACTCATCAACATATTTGATATCAGGCACATGGTACCATATGACCAGCCCGAATCCGCTCTAGTATGACGCCCTAAGCTCTTCCAATATTGTTCCTGATCGTGGTACTTCTAGGACTTATTTGAAAGGTGGATTCACAACATCCCCCTTGCATGAAGCCATCGGAAGCTATGTGACAGTAATTGTTGTTGTATTTCTATTTCCTCGAACTAGGTCAAGTAATGGAAATTTTATTTCTTGGAATGTTCATGAACAAGTACAGAAGATATACATGGAATACAACGTGAGTCAACGATACAGAAATAAGAATTTGTCAAGGGTATACGATGAAGGACTATCGTCGTCACAGATCATGGGAGTCAAGAAAGGCAATAAAAACCAGAAATAATTACTGATAAAATATCAAGTATTATCATCAAACAGATTGTCGTCTTTCGGACCACCAACTTACCATCATTGCGACTAGTGTAAGTAGTCGTTAATGTTGAGTGCGAACATGGCCTCGTCGGGAATCTGAGTTTCGACAGTGGGGTGAGGTCCCATTACTTGGCTGTACTCGTTGGCAACCTCGCCATTATAGAGTGTCGTGTGAGAGAAGAGCATTCCAGAGCGATCCAGAGCTACCGAAGGTTGCACGGACAAATACGAACACTCGGCTGATGCCGGGGTCCATTGTTCACGTGAGTAGTCGGCCATGATGTCATTCATTCCGGAAGCGTCAGAGGCGCCACTGTACTCAGAGAACAAGCCTTGTGACTGGAGAACCCCGGGATCCATAAGAGAAGGAGACCACGAAGTCGTTGCCTCTTGAGTATGAATACCGTTACTCCACGAGGATATATGTGTAGGATCTGCATTGATATTGATAGAATCCGAAAGGGCGTACTGATAAGAATAGGGGAACGTTCCCCGCGAGGTGTCCTGAACAGTGCCATAAAATTCCTCCGGAACGATGTACCCCGAGGACGGATCCACCTAAAGGTAGTATATGAGTTGTTTTTCGGGGTAAATACGGGTGGGAGGCTCACCTCTAGCATTCGCGGATCAAAAGACTGATTCTCGTAACAGGAAGAGGTCATGTTCGACATGGAAAGAGAGGGAGGCCGGTTCCCCAAGGCAGACCGAGAGCGTTGCATCTTCAATCCCGGGGTTTGAGTGGTGGCCCAGTCTCCTGAGGTGAATGAGTGATTACCGCCAATGGTAAGTAAGGGGACAGACGCGGATCGGCGACGACCGGCTTTAACAAGGGCGATATCGACAGGAGGTTGGGGCTGCTGAGGTGAGGGTTGGATCAACAGCAATCCTTGTTCCTGTGAAGGCTGCGGAACGGCTATGGGCTTTTCAGTGGACTCCGTTGCGACGGACGGGATTATAGGCTGGGATTCAGACCTCGACACTGGAGTCGGCCTCTTTTTTCGAGCTGTGCCCTTCTTCATGGGACGAAAACGGTAATCCGGATGAACCTTTGCGTGTTGCTCCTTCTCTTGCCCAGCGAGCGCCTTGTAATAATTTTTCTTCTCCGCTGGGAGATTATGCCAAGCCTCCGCAGCTAGTTTGGAGACAGTCTTTTCGGTGTTAGTACCAGGGGGATGCCGCACTCTCTTCCCTGGTTTTGCATGCTCACGAGCGTACTCGCATCGGAAGATGATAAAGGCATTACGGGGTCGAGCCACCCACGCCGGATGTCCACGACGGACGACATCAAGTTCTGAGGAAAAGCCGGTTTCAAAAGAAAGCGAAGAATTGCTCAAGGCTGGGGATGTCTGTGGAGACACGCGGTACTCATCAGTACTTGTAGAGTCGGACTGTTCGAGCTGAAAGGTATGGTGAAGACTAGTTGGTACGTGGGAGGGGTCTAGTAGTGGATCGGCTTCGATGTTTTCGTCTTCGACAGAATTGCAGTCACAAGTGTGCGACATCGCTGACGAGGGATGTCTGATATTTTTTCCGAGGAAACATACTTATATGTCGGACCACAAACGACGATTACATTGTTTGTGGATGAATTCCATGGTGGGAAATCTACGATACACTTTTGCTCGATCATGATCGGCCAAGCGAACTTGCCAAATACTTCTCCATGGAAAAATACACATAAAAGGAATGAAATCGAAGGCGAAAATCTTTGAAGTGGTTCGCGTATGGCTCGCCTCGATTAGGCGACAACAATAATGGCGTGTGCGAACCAAGCAAACTCGACGCACCCACACACTACGTCAATTGTCGTTCGAGACACTCGTTGTCAAAACTAACACCTTGTTAGGCGCCGCAACTCGAGGTCCTAATCAGTATCCTGGCAACTACTTCAGGAGAAAGTCTTGCACGACTGGCCACCCTCTTATCCTTTGAAAATTTTCATGCATATTTCCTGTTGGTCAGATCGTCTTTTATCCTCAACTTTGCGAGGGTTTTGCGGTGTCACCCACCGGATTTGGACACCATGGAAATGAGGACTCAACATAAGCTATTCAGAAGAGACTTTATTTCAGAAAGAGGTCAGTGTTAAAGTCGGACTCTTGGCCACTGTGGCGAATGATATGAGTCATCGAGCTTTACCATATGTGCTTAAGAGATATCTATATCTTTATCCTTTCAACTTTCCTGTTCGAATTTAATATACACTGAAGCCTTATATATTATATAAAGTTGAAATGTGAGACGTAGAGAATGTTTGGTTTAGTATCGGTTAGACGAGGTGGGATTGAGAGAAGCCGGAGTTGGTCGTCCCATATCGAGGGAAGGGGAAGTTTTGATGGGCCGAAGAGTAAAAAGATCCATTCTGGGGGTACAAGCCTCTAGATCGAGTAAATTGCGTCCTTATGGGGGGTTGATTACAAATGGGGTTGATATTCTGATTTTGGACTTGATAGCCTCGTGGAACTCCGTGAGTGGCGGAGTACGATTGTATATTTGAACATCCAGGATTCGAAGAATGCGTACACAGCCCATTGCGAGAGACAAGAGTTGGGTTCCATTGAGGATTGCGAGGTTGATAGTTTTTATGTGCACTGAATTGAAGTGGTTTTGTATCGGTACCACGCACCGGTCGCGAGGTTTGGTCCGGATGATTGGCCAAATTTTTGTTCTGATGGGCTTGGTGCCAGGTCTGATGCCCCGCAAAATCTCTATTCGACCCTCTCAGGATTTTGTCGGGGTCGCCAGTATTATACCATCGATTATCATAAGAGGAAGGCGTATCATACGGGGCACTACTGTAATTTCTCGCCGTCGAGATGGAAGTACCTAAAGGAAGGTCGGTGCTAGTAGAGAGTAGTCTTGCGATGAATTACCTTCAGCACTCAAGCTCTTTTCATGTTCCGTAGGCGGGAGGACCTGTTGTGACGATTGAGACAAAGGTACTGGCACTGTAAGGTTGTTCGGCAAGTTTAATGACAAATGCTGACTTTCGCGTGTGACCGGTACCGAAACGGTGAGTCGAGGTGGTATTGGAACGAATCTTCCTGGTACCTGTTGCGCAAGTTGAACATTGTTCATGAAATTGGGGTACATCACAGGTAAGAACTCTATGCATTGCAAAAAAATGCATGGCAGAGTCTTTAATGAGAGAAGCAGCATCTCTCTCATTGAATTATAAGATTTCGAGCCTCTTCCGCTCCGGGAGAGAGCTGTAACAATGATTTCACAAACCTAACGCAAAATATGAGAAGATGTCAAGGAGATTTCAAATGCCCTTACGTTGTCATTCAGGCAAGCAATCTCTGCGCCACTCATATTTGCTCTAGAAAGCAATCGGGCGGTGTATATCCCGAAATATCTTCTCTGCCCACGGCGATCCTCATATAAGACATGAAATGGTTCCACTGCAGAAAGTAGCCAATCCTTAAGTTCGTCGCGAAAAATTATGATCCAACCATGATATCCTGGTTGTATACTACTCAAACTGAGGAAACAATCTGAGTCAAAGAACACCATTTCATGTAATGTCTGAACCATATATATCTGCTGATAGGGTCAGAATGGATGATACAATGGAGATAATTTCATGTTTTCACTGGATCCAGATTCTTGCGCGGGGATGGTAACTTGCGGCATTCGTCATCGAATATAACGCTTCGGCTAATTCTGCTGGAGCGTTGCACACCTTTGATGATGTCCATTGCCAACGCCTTTGTCGAACAAAAGCATCAAACAACAATATCCACAGGCTGGCAAATACTTACGACTTCGTCCCGCGTATCTCCTGAGGTATCCCTCAGGATCACGTCAGGTAATACGCGATCCGACATCGTGGTGAGCCGCTTGCAAGCTCCAATGATTCCGTCTGTCATTTCGGCCAGCATCGTCCATATAGCTTCAGGACCTGCGTCACCAGGCTGTGGAACAATGGAATGTGCATTACAAGAGGTTACTGCTAAACTCACCATGACCTCATATTTCCCATGAACAAGAACAAGCAATGTTGTCGCAACTTCATCGAGCATTACTTTGAATTCCTTGGTTGTTGAAGTCTGCATTTCAACATTCAAGAAATGGGAATGAGGCATTGCGTCGATCCAGTTGGAGAAAGAAGCTTATATGTCAAAGCTAGATACCTCTTTGGCCTTCCAAATCCTGGTAAGGAACGGCTCTTAGGGCATGCAACGTTCTTCAGACAAAGCGTCTTCAGTACCGGTGGCATGACAAAAAATTACTTGAAAATATCTTCCACTTTTACTTTCAACTTCGAGAGTTTTCCAGTACAAGTGGAAGAGACACCAGGTCCGCTTGCATGTCGTTGCAGAGTTGCACTATGTTTTAATAAAATAGCTTGACAGACACATCCAAGACTATCGCCTGAGATCAAAGGTCTATTAGAAGCATCCAACACTGTCTCGTCATACATTCCATATCGCACTAGTGCACTCGCTGCCAGTACGGTCAATAAGTAATGTGGCTTCACTTTGGTGAGTTGGGAAAATCGAAGGTTGAAAAGACGACAAACCATAACTGTCGTGTCAAGAAAGCCTCGTACATAGTTGTCCGGCTCGACTGGAATGAGTACTCACTCCAATCAATGGCAAAGATGCGTGACCTGTTTATCCAATGAAATGAAAAGTGCAAAGAAACCTTCTGGCACATTATAGTAGGTCGAGTTGCGGAAGTCATAATGAACCGACTGTCCCAGTGGGTACAGCGTCAGTTTAATACACTCGTCTCTTTCTCCACACGTTTATTTAGCCATAAGGGATAGGGGCAGTTAGTTTGAGATTTGATTTTTCAGTGTACACTTTCTCCGAAGGTAATTCATTTCCATCACCTTTTCGAAGAATTAACTACAAAGACGAAATGAAACTTTGGCTTGAGCCCCATCGGGACCACAGAGTAGAAGAAAGGGGGCCCAATCAAGAGGTTTGGCTGATTGGAATTACCAGCGTCAACCACACATAAGCGTTTCGGTTCGAATCCTTAGTGGCACAAACCAAACAAAGAAAACCTCATGACGGACAAAGCACGGGATGATAGATACTTTTTCCGTAACAATAACATTCATGACACGCATCGTCATTCAGTCAGATTGAGTCGATCAACTGGACCATGTTTACCGTCTAAAGTTTCAAAAGCCAAATTAATCGGCTACCTTGCAAAACAGAAAAGAGAGCACTGGCGAGACCGCGGGTGACCATAACAAGATTCCTAATTACGGAGAAACAAACATGATCCGTGGAGACAGTGGTTGCAAGAGTGGGTAGCAACCGGTCGTTTGTGTCACATCAACGCAAGTTCC
Organism: Termitomyces heimii; assembly: GCA_003313675.1. NCBI lineage: Eukaryota > Fungi > Basidiomycota > Agaricomycetes > Agaricales > Lyophyllaceae > Termitomyces > Termitomyces heimii. Next base: position 70,305 of record QLON01000392.1, on the reverse strand, counting down.
TGCTGATATAAAATCCAAAATCTTTTCCAACGAGCTGCCAGGCAGTACTGTGAGCAGAGACATCGAATGAGGATCAGTGGCATCTGACACGTATATATAGCTCATCCGCGTGATCCTAATCAGCTCCACGACTCCCAAACGGATGCCAATGGCCGTTCTGGTTCACTTCTCCTGATCTTTTGTTTTCCATTCACACTTAGGGGCCGTCAGACTTGAAATTTGAAGTTTTTGTGACCTGAGGAACCATTCCGAGTCGGAGACTCCTATCCGGATTAGGCGGATCTCGAATCTGAAGGCGAAACTTTAAGCCGTCAAGCAATGGGTCGTGATGACGCTTCATTGTGTGGAGATGCTTGCAATGAGTCGAGAAAATTCCTCGAGGCGAAACGTGACATACCACGGATAAATGGCTCGTCAAACGGTACGTTGATCTATAGCATGAATCATGCATTCTGACAAATCGGATTCCTTAGCTTTCATCGTTATCGTTGTCTGTCTTGTTTTCATTATAATTGTTGCAATGGTGGCCATACTCTTCTTGCTTCGCAACGAAAGAGCTTTCGATGTAGAACAGACGCGTCGCTCTCAGCGAGAACAGTCACTAACTCCCCTTCCCTTTCCCAACGCTGTCACTCGTTCGACCTGGAGCTCACAAATCGTGACTTTCTTTGTTCGCGTTTTTCAAGAAATAAAAAATCGCGTTCAAAAGAGAGGAGGAATGAAAAAAGGTTGGGTCCGAGCTGAAAACTGGGAGACCGACACTGGTATGAGTGTTCTTGGATCATCAAAAGTACCAGAGGTGGCCTCCAGTGGCCCCTCGTCTCTGCAGAACATTCATATGTCTCATTCCCTTTCTACTCTATCTCGAAGCACCTCAGGTTCTCTATCAAGTGGCCACCTTAATGTATACGGAATTTGTGATTCCTCATCTCAACAAGTGATTTCACCCCTTTCCCATCTTCCCAGGATTGGATCGCAACTCTCAGATGCCTTACTGTCGACATCACTCCAATCTTCAAACATTCATCTCCAGGCTTTGTCCTCCCACAGCATTCCTCTTCATGTACAATTTGATTCCGATAGTAGAGAGTACGTTGGCTCGTTTGGTATGCCCATGCGGACACTACGGGGAGGGACGAAATTCGTGGAAGCATTGTAACATAGCTAACTAGTTCTTCAAGTTATTTTTGTGCTCTTTTTTCTTTACGCGACTTCTGTATATTAGTTCTTTATACTTTTGTCACTGCTTGGGCGTCACCTAGGGTATCATCTCTATGTTATCCATCTATCGTTAGAGAGGACTCATGTCCTTATCGTATACTTATCATGCGACTGACAGTAGTAATGTGTTGTTTTTTTACACCAAGCTTCATTTCGAAGGTCTGTTGATTGAAGAGTATGCTTCTCTGCAAACTGCCCGCGAAATGGGTAATCGGATGAATGCGAAGAAAAAACTTTGCTGGACTTGAGACGGCGGCGAAGCTGTCTGTAGAAAATTCTTAAGAACGTACCACAATTGCAGATGTTGGACGCCGATGGGGTGACCACCGTAAGTACCATAGATGTGATGACCAAGGGTCAATATGTTAATTCATTAATTACTCTCAACCCTTAACAGACTTTACAAATGTATATATACCTACATGATACCCATACCCTCAAACGAAGACTGAGGTGTACGTTACTTACTCGTGTATATCTAGGTTCAGGTTGTAACAACAGAAACCCATTATTACATAGATTCTTTATTGTTGAAAAGAGTAGACTTATTTGGCAACTTGAGCTGAAAACCTCGGAGATAAACGGGTTTGTAAGTTTTTGGTATAATATAGGATGAGGTATGAACCGACACTCTTCGTTGTGGCACAGTGGCACGCAGTAACGGTCGGTACGATTGATAGTTGGATGGTGTAACTCAGAAACTGCCGACCGGCAGAAAGATTCTTTCCATCGTCTTCAAAGATTAGTCTGTCCTGAAACGTGACAAGGAGGGAAAGGGATATCATCCACCCCTCAACCATGTAATCGTTCTTCAAGTGATCAATTCAAACAATGAGCTTTTGGGGGTACAGCTACAGCTGAATTGCTATATGATATATGGCTGTCAGGATCAATCAAGGATCCATAGACATGCAAGCCGCACAAAGAAAGCTCGACAGTACGACACGATTACTACAAAATGACTATAACACCTCTGAAATCTACAATGACGGAGCATAACCTCATTCAAGTTCCCTTTTGCCTCTTGAGCAAAGGTATGATCTCGCGAACCCGACGATATGTACGTTCCTACCAACAAGATTTGGATCGAATGCATGAGGATATAAGAGTCCAAACTCAGAACATTAATTCCCATCTGTCTGCGTCTAAATTACACCCAATTGAATATGACAGTGTCTGGTAGCCTTTCATTAGAAAGATCATTTCTCAGCCTGGCAAAGCCCACATCTGCCTCCGCAGATTTCAAACATACGGCACGGAAAAGTTGTGAAAAGATATACCACTTTTCCTTCGGGTCATTTCTTCTTGTGTAATACTTTCAGAGTAATGTGATATATCACACTGGCACGTGTGTACCTCACATTGTTACTTGTGATAATTTGTTCATGTATCACAGAACAGGAAAGTTGAAAGGGTAAAAATGGATTTGCGTAATGTGCACATGGGAAATTCGTTATCGGAAATTCACATCGCTCGCCACAGTGGCCTTTACTCTAAACTTTCTAGAATCAAGTTCCTTCCGAATAGAAGCCCTTCGCTTGCGCGGTGTCCGACAACCGACGGAAGTGTGATACCGCAAAAATGTCGCAGATGTGATGAAGGTTCATAATTGGTTCGCTTAATTTACCGTGTACGCACCAACGCCATCTTTTCCTAGTCTACTCGTAAGTATCAAACTCAAAGAAATACGATTTTCTCCCCTTTTTGTAATGTCTACTTGTGTGTAACTGCCAGGCAAATTGATTTTGACCGATTATGATCGAGATCGTCGGATCTCGTCAAGTTCCGGCCCATGATTTCATTGTTCTGATGAAATCGTGGTCTGTCGTCTCTCAGTACTTATGTTTCCTGAAAAAAAAGCTGAATCTACCTTGCAATAACTTGGCTCACCTGTGACTAGAAATCCATCAAAGAAACCAACGTCGGAATCATTCCCCTCTTGTTTATCGACTAGTATCTCCATGCTTCCAGCTCTAATCGTAAAACGCTACAAATACACAAGTGCTATGTGTGTTCGAAATATCATATTCAATCTCGAGTGATTATCCCTTTTCTCTTAGCAATCACTTTCCTTCTTGTCCTACGTTGCTCCTATCACACCTTCGAGAGGAGTTTCGCTGTTCGGGGAAACAGCTTAGCACCAGCTCTTGAGAAGATATCGCTTCACGGCAATCGCTGTACCAAGGATTATCTCTTTGTGTACTCGAGAAAGTTTAGTGATGGTTGTAATGCCTAGTCATACGAGACTTGGCGACCTTATGCAATACAGACATGATAGATTTTTGACACTGTATAAAAAATGACGTCTAATGAGAGGTAAGCCTGGTACGGACACTACTCTGTTCTCTCCGAAAAAATTACCGATTGCTAAGAAAGGACACTTGAACTTTCAGACAATCGCAAACAAGAAACGACATTGTGGACAATTATTAAGGGTACAAGTGTCCACCCGAACGTACTAATACAATGGTTATTACTACAACATAATATAACCAATGCAGGAAGAGGAGACAGCAAAAAAGAGCCTTATGAAAGCACAATTACGAAAAAAGAATCAGAACGGGATAAGAGGCGAGAAAGAATTGGGAGAGCCAATTACAATGTCTGTACCACGATGGACGTATCGTCAATCCACGCTACATCCATGTTCAGGGTCAGCACACGCGAAACGCTATACCTGTCGTCGCCTCCAAGTGCTCGGCGCAACAATCGCAGAGCCATGTTATCAGGTCGTTCATGAATACCGCTACCACTGGCCTTCTGTTGCTTAAAGGGCTGGTTCACCATAGATTTCGCCCAAGTCGAGAGAATCGTTTCTTGGCCTTCGCCGGAACATAGGTCCGCAAAGCCATCGGACGCCAGAACGAGAAACCGTGGGCCACGTGCGGGGCCGCCGAGAGGATGATGGGAAACTTCAGGCTGTGCCGTTATGTATGGGGGAGTATGGTTGCGAACAAGAAACTCCTCCCATGGTGACGTATTATGGAAGCCGGGGAAGAGGTTGTATAGGATGCGGCGTGTGAAGGCGGGTGGTTGTTTGAAAGGTATATCTCCCAGGCCTTATATTTCAACGGATGCAGCGAAGGGTCAGGATCAATTGATGAGAGTTATTTTTGGAAAATTTCACGCACATCTAAACGGGGCAAGTGCCCCCAGCACGCGTCTGTCAATTACACATTCTGGTTCGTCTGGGTGAGCAAGTCGGACACGCTCTACTTCCGCGTCATTATCGCCGTTGTGGTCGGTAGTTAAGCGCTCAACTATCCAATCACTCCGGGCGTCGTTCAGTGACACCATCGCTAAAAAAACGACGAGAAATCAGTGATTGCGCGTAGAAAGATGGCCCACATGTACGCCAGGCATCGTGACCACCGGCTGAGTGAGAACGCTTACTCGCTTGGCAGTCCCCCAGGTTTGCTACCCAAAGGTTTTCGTGGTCAGGGTCGACAAGAGCGACGAGTGCGGTTGTGCCGTACATGCAGAGGCGGGCTTTCTTCCAATTAGCACCGCCCCTATGTTGATCATTGATAATGCTTCGTATCTCTGCATCTGAGAAGTTGTCCAGTCCCTCGAGTCCACCGAACAGCTCCAATACGTCATTAGCAATGGCATCATCAAAAGCAAGTATAGAACGCGAGAAAAGGTCTGCTACATGGGCTGGTGATGAGAAAGCAAGGGGATCATCTGCAAGCTCTTTGCGCAAGAAATCGCGAATGATGATTGGCAGATGATATGCGACATGTTCCACCGTGACATCTCCGAGATGGCCTATAACGCCAGGGTAAATGATTAGGCCTGCAGAACGAGAGCACATGTAAGCATACCGTCAAATACTCCGGTCAAAGCCCACGGCTGGCCGAGGATGTCAAGCTGTGTAACAATATACCGGTCCTGAGTTTTCGTGTTGGAAGACGGCTGGAAGTTAATGCTGTCTGCTCGCCACCCTCGCCGTTCGTCAAAGACTATACTATGTGGCTTGGCAAGCGCTCGCAGCTCCCGCCACAACTCCGGCTCACTGAGAACCTGATACGACCGCGGCCACGGACCGTCCTCAGGACCACACCTAGAACCTGGAATGTCCTCTGAATAAGCCCAGTTGTAGGAGGTTCGTTCGACCAGCATGGCTAGATAAGACCAGAAGCCAGACAAGTGGTCTGTCAGCTTCGACCTGATGATACGCAGCGACGTCTTGAAGAAAGTTGGCAGTGCGCCAGTGGGGAGAAAAAAAGAAAAAATTATGAACCGAACAGGCGGGTTTTAAGACGATTTGAACATCATAAATCCGGAACAAGTTCTATGTTATATTGAAACTCGAATATTTGAACATTTTCGGACTTAGATCCATAAGTTGACACACGTGATGGCAGTGATTGAGTATTCTCCGCGAGGTACTGTCGTGACTCCTACAGCAGTGTTACTTACAACAGCTAGTACTTCCCCACCAGTAGACATCTATCTGCCGACTGGGGTAGTCACGTTGGAAGCCACACATCATCATGCATTACGGGGACTTGCCGTAACATGGTCAGCCGACCCGACATGCGTAACTTCCGGCCCCGGTCCTCAGTTTATCCGCGCTTGATAATGCATTAATAGTGTATACATGGTGTACAAGAAGAACTACGATAAATGCAATGAAAGTCTAGAATGATGCAGGATGGTGTATAATTGAATAGTGCCCGAGATAATGGACTCCAGGCCATGTGTGATAAAGAGTCCGTTGGCTCCGAGGGAGTCCACTCAAGTAAGCTGACGGAACGGATTGTGTGACGATGAACCGCCAGTGTTCATCGACCTTATCCTGTAAGCTCCAGAGTTTAGCGGTGGCGACGCCACGAGCGCGGCCCGCACTGAGGACGCGTATGCCTCTGCCTCCGTTTGTTCGCGCGCAGCCGTAGGGTCACGTTCAGGTTCAACTTTTCTAACCGACATCGAAGAATTCAAGGTACTAGCCGACAGGCGCGAGGGCAGGAAGTTCTTCCGAATTGGTTGTCGTGGTTCCGGTGTATGTCGTCGCTGACCCGTAACCTCAGAGTAAATAGAATGGGCAGACAGCTTACTGGAAAGACTCGTAGGTGGTTTACGACGTATTTTAAAAGGAGGGCGATGGTCGTCAAGTGGAGGTAAGCTCGATACCTTACTATACCTGTTCTCCTCCTTATTAGAATAGTCGTATGCGTCTATGAATTGATCGAGGTCTGACGAATTCCGGGCGTCCTCGGCAGCTCTCGGTTTGGACAGTTTCAATTCCTCGCTCTCCCAGCCGTGCGTGGGAAGGACAGGCCTGCTAGGGCTGTGTCCGAACAGACGCTCGCCAAAGCGCACCAAACGACCGCGCCACGTAAGCCTGTGATCAAGTCGTTTGGCTGAAGCGAACATGGCTGTCCGCTTCGCCCGTTTTTGACGCGCGCGCCTGCGCCAGCACAGCAAACACATCAAGAAGATAAATGCGCATCCCAGCGCCATGAGAAGAATCTCCCACCACTCCAAAGAGCGGTGCGTGTTCACAACGGTAGGGTTCGTAAGGCCTGTAACGGAAGGGATTGCACGTGAACTAGTCCCAGTGGTTGGTGGGACCTGTACCAAGTCGGAAAGACAGACTCCGAGACCAATCGCAACGCTGGAAGTACCTCGGCAGTTTGCGGTCATACACGACCCAGAGCGCAATACCTGGCTTGGGCTCGAACAGGCCAAGCAATTACTTGACCCGTCACCGGAGCAACTTGAACAACTCGAGTCGCAGGGTTGGCATGAAGAGGAAGTCGTATCAAAGTATTGTGATTTACTACAAGTTGGGAGGCACCTGCCATTGGAAAGTACAGGACGATTCAGGGAACACCGCGAGCACTGGTCAAATGACGGCCCCGTGCAGCTCGCACAGTCTGGGTGGCATGTCACACAAGATCCGGAAGAGCTAAAGGTGTTCAATGGACAGCTAGTGACACACTTCCCATTAGAGGCTAGTTGATTGCCTATGCATGTGAGGCAGAAAGTGGATGACCCAAGACAAGTCGAACAGGAGGGATCGCATGCTAAAAGCGATTCAACGTAATTAGAAATATTGACGTGTTGAACGTAATATGCTCACCTGTACAAGTCAAGTTGTCCAGGGGCGACAAAAAGGTACCAGAAGGACAGTTTTCAACGCATTGGCCATTGGAAAGCACGAAACCGGGCAAACAGGTAATACACTCGAGCTGGTTGACCGTTGATGCAGCGTTGAAATTTGGAATCTTGCATGACGTACACTTGGCGCCACATGCTAAGATGAACTGATAAGGAAACCGTAATACACTTAGGTTGATCACGTACTATCGCACTCGTGCTTGATATTATCTGCAATGAGGCCCGAGCCCTCACAAACACCGTCATTATCGGTATTTACACAGTTTCCATTAGAGAGATACGAGCCCGTCGCGCAGAGGACACAATCGTTGGACGTCGGACCGGAACACGTCTTACACGCGGAAGAACACCGCACGCACGATTCGCCGTCACTGAAGCTGCTGTCGGGGCAAAGCTGGCCAGAGCTGATGGATCCCTGAGGGAAATTGCACTTGGTTTTGTCGTTAATATCTTTTGTGAAGCCTGTCTTGCAGGAGATGCAAGCTCCAGTTCCATCCGCACATTGTGTACAACCTATTTGACATACTGGCGTACAGAGCTGAGTATGGCACACATAAACAGGCAGTGAACTGAGGTACCTTTGCAGTCCCCTGTGGAGGTTAAGAAAAATCCGGACGAACACTTGGCACAAGCGGTACCATTGTCCGCAGTTGTCCATCCTGCATTACAAGTACATTGCCCGTTAGATCCACACTCGCCGTTGAGACAATTGCACTTCGAGGGCGCATTGACGACGAGGGGCTTCAAACATCTTCCAGAGCCAGAAATCCCATCATCACATTTCTCACAGTTTGAGGGACATTGCTGGCATGTGGGCCCGAAAAATCCGGATGCGCATGATTCGCAGGTGGCGCCTGAGAAACCTGCAGGACATGTACAAGTTCCCGATGGCGAACAAACACCGGCTCCGGCGCAGAAGGGCGAGCATGCTGAAGATTGCATGTCAAGGAGAGAGAGAGATCCTGAGAATGCAGTGGGTAGTTGGTCAATATCAGGAACGGCATCCCAAAGCACTATGCGGTCTTTCAGATCGGTTCTAACAGCGGTCCAAACATTATCGGATATAGCAAGAGAACCAGCGGTAAGCGGAATCGATGAATTAGTTGAAGGAGTTGAGGGCAGCTGAGAAAATGCCCCTTGACCAGAATACAGTCTATCCGAGTATATGGCAAGCCCTGGTTCGAGAACCAGGTTTAGAGGTAGCGATGTTGATGAGGTCGAGTTTTCAAAACCGGGAGATGGTGAACAAGAAAGTGATGAAGATGTTAGAAAATTGTGGAGTAGCTGAGGGTTTGTTGTTGAGGTGTATTGCCCTGGCAAAAGTTGTATAGAAACTGGGGCACCCGGCACGGTGAGTTTGGCACCGACTATTAGAGCATGTCAAACCAAGAGCTTTATTGCAGAGAGTAACCACCCACGAGTGATGTTCGAGAGGCCTTGGAGACACTGACCTGCAACACAAACGACAGAGGTTGAAGATTGCGCGACTACGCAGGATAAGCATACATCAATATCAAGAGGTTGCAGCACTCACGGGCCTTTGTGCTTAGAACAATAGAGATGAGTAGAAAACGTGAAAACATTACAACGCTTCGTCAACGAAGGAATAAGAAGGAAGCAAAGAAAGAGAGTCGTCTTGACCTATCGACAAAATGTTTGTCGGGATAGTCTTCCTTTTTCTGATTACTTATCCTAGCCATTGTTCCAATTTAGACACTCTTTGTATTGTCAATCGAAGGGTGCAAGCGAATCAGACAATGAGAACGTTGTCCATTTACATAATAAGAAAATATTACAAATATTCTGGTGATTGATCGCATTTTCCTCTTCTAACAAGATGATGCAAAATATTCACTCTCAACTGTAGTGGGACTCTGTGCCTATGTGTGCAGTTGCAGTCTATCCTCGATCACATACATGAAATCCTTGTGGCTTGCGTATCACAACCATGTAACTTGCGACTGTTGTGACTATGGGCACAACAGCCTCGTGCGGCGACAAATGGAAATACAACAGACCAAGTAACGGAAGCCAAAAAACGTGCTTATTTGTCTTGGTGAGAAGAAAAGCACAACACTTGTTGGACTATATAATTGCTAGTGGGGCTCCCTTATGGTGTTGACTATCTATCACCCGCAAGATGAAAGCACGAAAAACCTTTCCAAATCCAGTTTCTGAACAGGCTGTTGAATTCGGTAATATTCACTATTGACCATACTCATATCCCTGGATTACTACTTACTGCATGCTCAACAGTACCAATTGGCCGCCCAATAGTCATCCGTAGAAGCCTTGAACGAAAATATGACTGTGACCGGCTGTTTCCCCAAGCCTACGAATATCGACCTCCACGAAAGATCCGAAAGACGTGCTTTATTCACCGCCTGCCAAGGCCTTTGTTATTCAAAATTTTTTGTCACTACTTGCGCGACGATGTAGTGGATGACCACAGAACTAGAGGTCTCATTCATAGGCCCGAGGACCGACAGGATGACGCCAGTAAACACTTGCGTGCTATCCATGCCATTAACAAGCCTGCTCTGACCTCAAATCTCTCTTCCTCTGCTACTCAACTCACCCTTTTCGCTGTATGCAAATATTGGCGGGGGTTTTATAATTACCCGGCACTTTGGGCATCGCTTGCTGTTTACAAGCCTAGAATGGCGCAGATCCCCTTGATTTCTTTCTGGCTTGATCAATCTGCATCACTTCAGCGTCGAGCGGTTTCCATTGCACTTTACCTCTATGCTCCTCTTGATGATGAAGATTATGATTTATCAGCAGTTGAGGCAATTTTGAAGATTTTCTTGGACCCACAGAACACAAGACGAACACGCCATATGACACTCAAGTTGGCCGGCGAGCTTCATTCTCATTGCTTCCCTCCAATTATTGACGCGCCGTATCTAAAGTCTTTAGAGCTTGAACTCGGAAATTGCGATCTTCCGTGGTGTTTGATGTATTTGATATACCAACGAGATCCCATGTTGAGAAGGTTCTTCTGGCACCCCGTTCAGACCGAACGCCACTCGCTGGGTATAAAACCATGGAATCGGCTTACGCATATCAAGGTCCCCATAATCAACTTGAGTGACGAACCAAAGCAGACTCTTTTCCGGGATCTCCTCACTGCCCTCATCTATTGTGAGAACCTCATCAGCTTGGAAATCGTCATGGCCGCCCCGTCCCTATCCCAGCCTAACATGCGTTTCCCCTCAATGATTTCACAGCAAAGAAGATCCCAGCGTTTCTTAAACGAACGTGGTCCCTATGAGATGTTTTCTCCCGTTTCCCAGGACGCAACCACTATTGCCATACAATATAAAGTCACCCTTCCACGACTCCTCCATTTAAAATTCGAAGCTTCCGGAATTGAAGCCGACCCTTTTCTCTTGCGGATCCGCACACCGAATCTGCGCGTATTCGAGATCATCCACCACAAAGGTCTCTGCATCGACTCAGGCCTCCACGTGTTTCTCGATCGCCACATACTACCCCTCACCCAGTTGACCATCTACGACCCCGCTATGGACGAGAAGACAGTTGTCAGACTTCTCACAACCTCCATACCTGAGCTCCTGCACCTCGAGCTCTGCGTCGCCCCGGTCGGCAACTACGTGATGCGCATTTTGACGGTCGAGGAGAAATACGGGGATTACATGCCTAACCTTCGTAAGCTTGTACTTCCGGAGTGTACCGCGTCGAATGGGCATTTGGTCGATATGGTCATGTCCCGGAGGCCGACGTTGAAGGAGCTGAGATTAAGTTTGCCTACGACGACCAAGAAGGGTTCGAGAAGGCGGATTGTGTCGGAAGAGCAGTATAAGGAATTGTGTCACCTCCGGAATATGACAAAGGACTTGAGTAAAGGAGAGTTCTCGCTCATCGTTGATTAATTAAGGACAATCTTCCACTGTAAAGCTGTATATACCCCTCCCGATGTCCCTAGCTCTCTCGGCGCATATAATTCTGTATGATCAATAAATCGTGTTATCTACCATCCTTTGCAGATAGGTTAGATATTAGGAATAGCAGATACAACAAGATATCAACACAAAATAAAATCGAGGTATTCAACACAAGATACTACATCCTGTACTTCCATGCCAAACATGGCCTGTGCGGAACAGGTCTACACGATATACGATATACGAAAAGAAAACCGACTACGACGTCCCTTTTCTTTATGCTATGGGGCATTGGTAGGCGAACGACCAAGGGCACTTTTCGGGAGAGGCGGCACGCCACCAATAGCATCATAGTTCCTAGGACTTGCTACTAGGAGGGGAGAAGAATCGGAGCGGATAGAAAGAGAATCCGACCTCCGTTGCCGTTCAACGATACTGAGGGAACGAGTCGTTAGTCCTGAACCGCTTCACTTGACGAAACGTGTACACACCCTCTCATGATGGCGGTATTCGTGGCGCGCCTTGCACTTCGTTTACTCTGATTGTCCTCATAACGATCAGTCTCATCGACGATTTCTTCCGAAATGATTTCCTGAAAATAAACAACGTAAGTCGGTAGAGTGACAATGCCTGGATTTCATCTTACCTCGATGACATCTAGAAAAATCAGATGAGTCGGAAGATCACGGTACAATATTGTTAGCCCTACCTTCCAATGTGATTACCCCAATAGCTCCTCCCGCTTGACCTGGCGTCTCGCTAATCAGCAAAAGATGAGCACGACCCGTCTGGCTAGGGTAAAACATTCCATTCAAGCCCGTCTCAAGTAGAACAATGGAAGCCGGACTTACAAATAGTCCAATGCTTGGAAGCAATTTATGGAAGGGTGGGCTTCGGGTAAAATGGAAAGCGGAAAGGCTGACACAGGAAGTGCTTTTGCGGGATCATAAGTCAAGAGCTGTTCAAAACTGGACTGAATAATCGTTTCCCAAAGACACGGATGGAATTATACATACCTTCTTGATGAGAAGCAGTCCGATGAATGCAGTCGGGTCTTCGGGTGTGTGAACGGGGAAACGCGAGTAGCCGCTGGATAAGCTGAAAAATGGAGCTGAGTTTGGGAAAATCGGGCGGCTGAGCATCACCTACATGGAATCCACTTTGGCGTGATCCAAAATAGTATCCGAGCTCAATGTTACCGTGTCCTGTTAGAAAAATCAGCGGACGTCGTCAGGACGAGGGTATACTAACCTCGATACGTGTCATAATAGTTTCTACTTGCTTGGTGTTGAGTTCCAATACCCCATTGAGGATGTTAATTTCGTCATCGCGGAGGGGCTCTTCACCCGTGCGATGGAATTGGAGGAAAGACTTGAGCTCAGCCTTCTTGTAAGTGTTATGTTCATTACCCCCGAGCACCCAGTCGAGTAATTTGGCTATTGGGTAGGCGATAGGGGCTGTGATGACATCATTAGAAAGCCTGATGGGATATGATGCCGGAGATCTAAGGACTGACAGAGGATCCACATAAGGGCGAGAACAAGGGGAGCACATTTGGCGCCGATGGCAAGGCCGTGGCGAACACAAACGGCCTGAGGAATAATCCTATTGTCAAGGTCAGGTTCAAGCAGTGTTACAGATTTCACATCATACGCACTCTCTAGATTGAAACTTAGTGATCTGACGTTAAGTTTGATGAAGTACGCACCCGAAAATGACTAAATATACGAAGGCATTCTCAATGACCTGGCAGGTGACATACGATGCGTACTCACCAATTGCTGTTGTAGAGATAGCTACTGCAGCGATCCCTCCCCCAATCTGACGCGCGAGATTCAGTCAAGGTAGATAGAAGAAGAGTCAAACCTACGGCGCTGTCGAGGAAGATGGGCAAACTTTCATTAATGACCTATCAAAAAGCTGAGGAATCATGCCTCATTTCCTGATGATTATACTGACCACATTGCATAGAAGCAAAACCTTAGCTCGCGTTGTAATATTGGTACGTTCTGATGATACAACATTACTTACGACGAGAATCCAATGACGCCCTCTTGACATCAGCCTGAGAACTAAAAAGGGATCAGTTAGGACGTGTAAAATGCACCGTATCATCCCGTACCTTGTTTTGCGTTCTGTTGTTCATACGGATCCTCAGACGAGGTCGCCAAGACACGTAGATGGAGGTCATCGAGTCCCATAAGTCCAAGCGTCAACCTGAACAGTGTCGAACAAATATCATATAGCAAAAAAAAACGATTTACCCAGCGAATACACCGCCCAGAAGAACGAGTACAGCGCTGACGGTCAAATGAAACCAGAACTCAGGCGAACCTGGCTCTGCGACGGGTCGATGCTTGCGGCCGTCTGCAAGTGTAGCATGTATTGGAGACGAAAAGGCGACCGCTCTGACTAGGAGCAGAAGCCATAGGTTCCTCATTAGAGAAAGAAATGTACGCGATCGGCGTCGAGACAGCTCAGATTTAAACCAAGTTCCCCGCGGACTTCCAGTCAGTTTACGTAATGTCACGACATCATTCGCTTGGCGTTGTTTACCAAGACCTTCTCTGCCATTTTCAATGCAGGTGGCTGGGCGAATCAGACTTGGTGGACTTATCAGATCCCTCCCGCAAATCCGGAGAGCTCACTTTTATATCCCTGATAGGTCCACAATGCCGCAGTCTCCGAAGGCTGGGCAGGTCCATGCCCTCCCATCCACTGAGCTAGATTTGCCACTGGGGAAAAAGCCCAGGTTCGCCAACCAAGCAGACCACAAGAAGAAAAAAGGCGTGAAAAAACGCAGGGGAAAAAAATTGGGCCTTCCAGAGCCTTGTTCTGCAGAGGATGTCATATGGAGAGATGTCACAGCAATCCTTGGACAAGATGTCGTTGATCAAGCTTTGGAGGATGGCACAGAATTCGACTCTCCATACGAATTTCACCAAGAATTGGAAATCGAGGTGTCTGGCATCTGTTCTAATGGTACGTGAGATTTCGAATGAGTATTTTAAGTATTCATCATGTCAAGTTCAATTATTATGAGACCTTCTCGAATGGATGAAGCTTACCATTGTTCCTCAGGAGAGGCGATTGGGCGCTCACCTGACGAGTCACGGCCATGGACAATCATTGTTCCATTTGCACTCCCTGGCGAGAGGATCAAAGCGCGAATATACCGCAACGCAAGGCTCCATTCCTTTGCTGACCTGGTAGAAGTCATTTCACCAAATACCGCACTCCGGGACGACAGCCGCGTCAGGTGTCAATATTTTGGGACTTGCGGAGGATGTCAATTTCAGGTTACATTGCACCATTATCTCTCTATGCCACACCTAATGTGTTGTGTAGATGCTGTCCTATCAGACCCAGTTAGACTGGAAACGAGATGTTGTTGTCAAAGCGTACAAAAACTTCTCTGGTGTGGATAAACTCTCGTTGTCCAACCGTTCTCTAGCTAATAATCAACATCAGGCCTCACTGAGTCGAGTGTTCCACCCATCCAGCCCACAATTGGATCCCCATTACAATACGAATACCGCACAAAACTCACGCCCCATTTTGAGGCTCCCCCAAAGTCAGCCAAGAAAAATCCGGTTCTTTCAGAAACCAAACCAGAATGGTTGAAGATCGGTTTCAATCGAGCCGGGACTTCGAAAACGATGGATATCGAGGTAATTGAATTTTCTTGGTGCGGCTACCTTCGTTGACTGATCTATCTGTGCGAAGGAGTGTCCTATTGCCACGTCGGTTATAAATGAAGCCTACCACTCCGCGCGGGAAAACATTACCAAGTACGTTCCATCTGCTCTCTCCATTCATCGGTCACCTTAAGAGATGCTTTAGAAACATTTATACGTACAAGAAAGGCGTGTCATTGTTATACCGCGATTCTCTGCCTATCCCTTCTGCGTCCAAGACTGTTGAGACCTCGAATTCTCTTGATGCACTATCGGCGTCTCTAGAAGCCCACGTCTGCATCACTGATCACAAGGCTACCGCCCGCGAGAAGGTTGGCGACTTCACTTTCGAATACAAAGCTGGATCGTTTTTTCAGAACAACAACTCTGTTCTTGTGCCTCTCACGCATTACGTTCGCGATGCCATCCTCTCCGCTCCCGCAGGCTCAATCACCGCGGACCCAGACGCACAGCCGCCCACTCACCTCGTCGATGCCTACTGCGGGGCAGGGCTTTTCGCTATCACACTTTCCCCACACTTCCAGACCGTAGCGGGCATCGAGCTGTCAGAAGACTCTATTAAGGCCGCCAAGAACAATGCCGAGCTCAACGACATTCCAAAAGAGAAAATATCCTTCCGTGCCGGCGACGCCGCGGACATCTTCGCTACCGTTGGCGACTTCCCCCCAGAAAAGACGGTGCTGGTCATCGATCCGCCGCGAAAGGGCTGCGACGACAATTTCATTCGACAATTACTGGATTTCAGGTGTGCGACAGTGGTGTACGTCAGCTGTAATGTGCATACGCAGGCTAGGGACGTGGGGAAGATTCTGAAGGCGATGGAAGGGGAGGAGAAGCGAAGGAAGTACTTCTTGGAGAGCGTTCGCGGATTCGATCTGTTCCCGCAAACAGCGCATGTGGAGTCCGTCGCTGTACTTCGATTGGCATAGAAACAACAAGGCTGGATTTTTTATCCTTTTGGATGTATTGAGCGTCTTCGACGTAGTGCTGTGAGCCGTTTTGGCTTTCCGAGTCGGTCTTTCTCACGTTCCAGACCTTGTACACACTCAGGGGCAATGTGGAGGCCTGCTTTTTACGTTGTTGTACTCTGTTCAGTCACTACTTCTGTCCTTCCAGAACCCTACACCATCGGCGTTCTTCTCCGCTCAGCCCAGGGCTTCCAGCGGGGCTTCCGCCGGTTTAAAAAGCCAGCTTACACTCACTAACGCATCTCTCACCTACCGTTGAATTCACAGCAGCCATGCAGTTCTTCAGCTTTACTCTCACCGCCTTGATCTCCCTGCTTATCTCATCCACTCGCGGGGTAAAAGTGTCCCACGACAACGTCTACGACGACCCTTCTACGCCCATCCGCTCTGTCGCCTGTTCGGACGGCCCAAACGGCCTCGAAACGTACGGCTACAAAACATTCGGGTCCATCCCAAACTTTCCGTATATCGGGGGCTCCTCCGCCATCAAAGACTGGGACTCGCCGAAATGCGGCGCGTGCTATAACCTCACTTACACAGGTGCGAACAAGCAGAGTAGGAGTGTGATTATCACGGCTGTGGATCGGACAACTCTTGGGTTTAATATCGCACAGTCGGCGTTTGAGAAACTCGTGGGCTCGCCTGATGCTGGGAAGGCGGAGGTTGTTGCGCAGGAGGTTAATAGGTCGTTCTGTGGTTTCAAGTAGTTAGGTTTAAAAGGTATGTTGTTCATCGAAGGTTGTTTGTTCTTTCTTGTTGATTCTTTGAGTCTGTGCTAGGTTTGATAACCACGGTCGATGCTGTTGTGTTGATACGCAATTGCGACATTTGTTTCCTGTTTTGCTGTAAATGGTGTTCGGGTACAGTTTTTGATGCCTTCTCCATTGAGACATGACTCAAGCATACCGCTTCCTGCTGAAGTCATGGCAGAGCCAAACCAAAAAAACTGGCGCATCCTTCTTGTTGGTGATTTTTCACATTGTCGAAGTATATTTCTTGGACATCTGGTCCATGAAATCTTTCTTATCTCAACCCTCATGCCCAAGGTTTAAATACTAAAGATGAATGTTACAACAACGGACACTATTGGATTCATTCTTGGGTATTGTTATTCAGAACTCTGATACCCGTTCTTGATTGACAGTGACAACTCGAGGTGCTCGTAGTCTTGAATCTTTGAAGCCAAGAAGAATGGGTCCTGAGTATCTTGCATGCATTCACTGTTGGCTTGCTGAACCGAATGTTCTTCACAAAGGTACAACAGGATTCATTCGCAGAGCTCTCACATCACAGCGTGTCTCCGGCTCCGTCTCCAGATTCTTGCTTCTTGCCTTCTGCCAGTGCAATTCTTACCTCATGAGCTCGGTACAACAATTTCGTCACTCCGGGTCCTGGTCAATACTTGGGGTTTAACAGCGACACAGGAGTCAGTTGAAGTATCTATCCATCACAACATCTTGAAATCAGCAAAGTTTCCATCCGTCGATTCCACAGTTGGGGCTCTTTCTTTTCCGAAAAACCGTCAGCACCGACTGAGCTACGGTCACTTACTCCTGCCTCGAAGTTAGATGTCTACATCTGATTGTACCAGCCACATTTTCCTGCTCCCTATTGCTCATGATGAATTACTTCTCACTAGTGGGTGCGTTGATACTCTCTAATTATAGCTTGCTGGAGAGTGTCCGCATCATTAGACGCTGGGAGGGAAGAACGGCTCCACCAGGTGGTTTCAGCAATTGGATTTACGACTGGAGGTCAGAGATGCGACATGCTGAAGGTTATCTCTGGTTACTCTATTTTTCTGTTCTGTGGCGGGCTCAAAAGAACGACTTCATGCCGGTTCGCTCTTCAATGTCCAGGATCCAGGAGTCATCGAATCGAGTGTTCGCACGAGAGCGAGACCGGAGGAAGCATTGTGAATGTTAACCTGTCCGTTACGATTTTATATACTACAGATATTGATTATGCTTGTCATCAAGCATAACACTCGCCGTACACTGATAGACAACCAATAAAAAAAACTCTAAAATGGTTGAGCCTATGGCTCGCAAAATCCAACTTCGTTATGCTGCAGCCATCGCGGCATCCCAGAATCCCCTTTCAAATTTAGTACATTGCTCCCATACCTTCACCCATTCTGCAAACCGCGCAGGCGACGGCGGATCATCTGCTGCTCGAGCTTCAATAAGGGCTAACACAATGTTATCTTCAGTTAATGCTGAAAAAACTTTCGAGATTTTGTCAAGACTTACCAAGTCCAGCTTTGACAGAACTCTGGTATACATCCCCACCGTAATCGTCCATCCACTTATTGTAAATATTACCATCGGTGACGACCCATGTATTAAGAAGTGCTGCCTCCTTCTTCAGCCAAAGACCCACTTCACCGTACCCAAGAAGACAGGCAAGTAGAGCCATCAGTAGTTTCGTGGTATCTCCTGTACGTTGGTGTTCGATAAACATTCCTTATCGTTTCATTACGCTGTTGCTCACCCTGCAAACCAATGTCAATGAGGTAAGCACCGTACGAGGTGCAAGCAGCACTCTCGGGCGCATTTTCCAATTCATCCTCGGAAACCCCAAATTTGGCGCAGTATGTCCTGTGCGTATCGATTTCGGAGACGATATTGAAAATAATCTGAGCACCACTTTTAATTGCTTTGAACGACGTCGACTTGGCAGCAAGTAGCCTGCTTGGCATTAGTTGGTTCAGGACGACGATGTGGTAACTCACCCATATGCACGTGCGTAATACTTGAGGTAGTGATAATCCTGTCTAAATCACACAACGTCAGTTGGCATAACATAGCATCATGTACTTACATCATAAAATGGACAAAAGCTTTGCGTGATAGTGTACCGCGCCCCAAAAGCTTGACAAAGTCGTGTTCAACGTATCCTTTCCAGTCCGACAGGGTCCTTTCAATGAGTGATCGTGTTAATGGGTAGGGATCGAAGGGCGAAGCCCTAACCCTGAGTCAGATTATTGCTAATTCCCCTAAGCGGACCATACCGTGGTATCAATCTCGGTGCCACTGCATGGAAATGGTTTAGCGGCCCGTGTCCATGACCTATAGGTTCCGCCGTCTGGATCGCGAGATGCGTGTACACCACAGCATCTTTGACCGCCTCCTTTACTAGTAAATAGGTCGACGAACCGTGCTTGATGATGACGAGAAGAAGGCTAACGCACAGTCAGACCCACGCGCAAGACAACTTGCTATTGCCGCGCTGAGTGTGCAACCAGTTCCATGTGTGCTCTTGGAATTGATGTGTGGTCTGACGAAGATGGAAGTCCGGCCACTTTCTGACAGAACGTCTACGACGAGCTCCGCGTCACGAGTACCGTCGTCCTGTAGTATCTCCATGTTCTCGGAGAGAAGACCCGAAAAGATGGCGTCAATGTCCGGAAATTCATCCAAAAGCTTCCTCACATCTCCCATGGACGTGATTATATGTCCTCCTTTTAGAAGAACTGCGCACGAGCCATAGCGAAGAAGTTCTCTCGCGGCGACTATCATGTCCTGAAGTGTTCTGGTCTCCCAAGGCTCTCCTTTCTGTGATAGAAGAAGCTCAGCCTCGGATTTGTTGGGAGTGATAAGCGTAGCAAGCGGGAAAAACTCTTCGATCAGGATTTGTGTTGCATTGGGATCCAGGAGACTGTGTCCTGATGTCGACACACATACAGGGTCGCATATGATGGGTGGGAGAGTCGATTCGGAAGACCGTGTTGTGAGGGCTTTAATGACAGAGCGTATACAGTCTGCATTGTACAACATGCCAGTCTTTATGGCATGCGTCTCAATGTCGCCCAGTACAGAGATAATCTGTAACCATGAGAATCGAGGAAGAAAAAACACATGCATTCACCCTGAACTCACCTGCTTCTCAACAAATTCTGCGGGAGTAGGATGGATCCCTTGTACACCTGTGGTGTTTTGAGCCGTCAGTGCAGTTATTACACTCGTGCCATAGCATTGATGTGCAGCTATTGTCTTGAGATCAGCCTGTTAAAGTCAAAACCGAGTTTTCTCTTCATACTCGGTACTTACCTGAATGCCAGCACCACTTGAAGAGTCTGAACCAGCAATTGTCAACACTGATCGTATGGCACTAGCATTGGCAGCACACATGGTAAGATGACAGAGGAACTCATATTCAACTAACGTCCATCACAATCAATGGGGAAACATGGATTTCGGCAATCACCGACTTTCATTGGCCATACGTCCGACCTTCATTTTCCGACTCCTGTATGGAGAGATTGCAAGGTTGAACACATATTATTGAGACCGTTGCTTTCTTTCTTCTCTCCTTTTGGAGAACCCCCGGTTTTTCTCTTTCTTTACACAGTCCAGAGGACTTTGGCTCATATTTCCATCACCCGTGGTGATACATCGCTGGAATCACATTGGACGTGAGAACAAGCCATAATGAAAGACGTTGGCTGTCTACGAGATTTTGCTCCGCACAACCTAGATATCAAATTTATGACAATATATATGAGTCTCTGAGGGATGGTACATTGCCTCATTGAAGGTCAAGCAAGCAGTGAGGGCTCGGGAATAGGATACGAAACACATTCTATCTAGACAACGGAGATGACAGGCATCAGCAAGTAGAACAAAGAACACGTATAAGCCCTTATTCAGATAATCTCACCTCTGTCTAGAGGTGATCGAACTGTCCATGACACTTAAAAAAGCATTTCGGAACACAGCGTCAAGAGGTCGTGATCATTATGATAGATGCCACGGGTCCTGACTACCAAGCCTCCTCGTGCTTTACATTGGGTGCTGTGTCACCAGGCATAGTATAAAGCAAAGTTTTCTCTTCTGCTTCAATTTCGATATCTACTTTCGGTAGGGATCCACCGGTAGGAGTGGAAGCATCCGAAGCAAGAACAATTGCCTTGCGTGTCTTTGACTTCGAGGTCTTTTGTGCGCTGGGGCAGAGGCCTTTCGAATTTAAATCGCATACGTCGCATCTTGGACCAACTGGAACACAAATAACCTAGAAACTTTTGATTATAAAGAAAATACACTAATTGGAGTGAAATACCTGACCAAAACCGACAAGCATGTGGTTTATATCGGGATGCAATTCCGTCGGTAGCCATGATTGAAGGTTCAATCTAAGGATATTGACGTTGACGTTTTGCGACACTGTCACAATGATGCGAGTATTGACTATACCTACCTTGTTTCTTCCGGGTTCTTTGTCGGAGGTTTATGCCAACCAAGTCGATTTGTGATCCTATGGACATGCACATCGACGCCGATACCTACGTTCCTAAAATTGATGTCAACCATTAATATCTACTGAAGTCTACTTCTCTTACAGGTTCCACGCAACTTGTAAGGCCAGAAACGCCATTTTCGGGCCGACACCTGGCAGAGAGCACAATTCATCGACAGTCTTTGGTACGTCGGAACCAAACTCGTCTCGAAGCTGTTGTGCAGCTTTCTTGATGTACCTAATATCCCGCAAGCTGAGTAGACGCCAAAGATAGTTCTGATATCCCTTCTCACTCTGTTTTTCGGCGCCAAAAGCCAACCTTTCCTATAGCATCCGAAATTGTCGTCTCGTCAGCAGCTATCAGGCCATCTACACTCATGCTACCTCCAAGCGCAGCTCGAAGCTTCGAAACGGCAGCATTGGTTACCTCATCCTTTGTTTGTGATGATAACATCAAGGAAATAAGGGTAGCAAAGCGTTGATTCTGAACAGCCGACGAGTCAGTGATTTACAAAATGTTGCGTGATTAACGCACCTTTGGGTCAGTTTCCTTGAATTGTGCCTGGTCACATCCCATTGTATCCACAGGTGCCGTTATACGTGATCGCATCTGCTTTATTGTATCATATGTCTCTTTCCATCTTTCTGGCGCGGGATGTGGCACAGCGAGTGATTGGGGAACCGGTTTTGTTTTTCGAGGAGACTTATTTGCGCTTCCTTTTCTTTTGGAAGTAGAAGTAGATGGCACAGGTGGATTAGTTTGCATCTTCTCTTCACAAGTCTCCTCAATAAGCTCCTCAACTTTCGTCTCTACTTTGATGCGCTTTGACTTTCGCGGTGATGTCGGCGCCTCAGACTCGAAGAGAGTTACACCTGCATTATATGGGCTTGCATGCGCTGTCAGTCGCGTAGTGCGCGCAGACATTGTCCTCTTGAGTCCGGACATAGTTGCGCCCGAGTCGGTAAATGCAATAAATGTCCTGTTATGCACGTCGAGTTGACAGCAGAGATCACGCGGCAATTCTGAAATTTCTCCGTTTGTCAGCTCCGCCGCCGAGGAAATCGAGGAAATTTATTACTTTTGGTTAGTTTGCTTTATGTGGCCCTGGTCGATATGCCTTCCCCTCAGGGACCTACAGCACTGCCCCCTTTCCTTTTTTCTCCGACTACAGTTGCTGTAGGTGACTGAGGATTTTCCGCTTGTTCCTTCAAGCTGTCAAGCCCTTTTGGGATCAATCTGAGTCTACTGTCGTTCATTGGAACATTGAACATTCATTCTTCGCGAGTTCTTCATTCTTGCGAGAAACAGTATGCTCGTGCACGTTGTACCTCCTACCACCGATGTGCAGCTGGCTGCCGTTGAATTTTCGATTGTTTTTGAAGACTTGGATCCTGCTGCAACCCTTTCGACATGGACAACACAGCTACACAATTTGCGACTCGACGAGCTTGAAGTTCCTGCACTGGTTCACGCTCTGGACAAGTCTACTGGAATTCTGTGTCTCTTGGAAGAAGTCGCATTCGACCTTTCAACGAGTACTATTTCATGTCGCTTTGTGGATGGGTCGATGGAACAATGGCCACTCGCAGGAGAAAAATGCACCAAAGCATTGGAGAGAGTTCTACAAGACGTCAATGAGTCATCCCTTGCTCTTGCGCGGGAAATGGAGGAAAAGCAACGAGAACGAAGGCGCTTCGAGGTGCCGTTACCTCCTCCGCCAACGAAGGCTTCACGCCATAAAAAGCAACGGTCTTTGCTTATGACCTTAGTCGCGTCCGTAATTCAAAAATACAGTATGACATTTCTCTTGCTTAATGTTCAAGTTGCAGATCTATAATTCCTCTTTCCTCTCCGACCAATTCCCGTCGGCCTTCACCGCCCCAAACACCCACAAGCGAGAAGAAGCCGTCTCTAACTGTTTCGCCTCGTGATTGTCGGAGGCGAGCTCGTTCTGACTTGGTGGATACCTTTCGCCTCTATGTTTTGAGCGAACTATCCGAACGGTTCCCTCGTGGCGGTTACACCACGTGGATAATACGTAGCATGCTTCGGAGAGCCACGGAAACTATGCAGCATATCATGAATGAATCTGATGGATCGACAGACCCAGAGTCTGATTTTGAACACCGTAACGACGGGACTGACTTCTCCTGCACTGCCTCGGAATCATTCACCCCAACACAGTCTGTGTGCGATGACGACGGCGAGACTATTCTGACAGACACTGATGGAAGCTCGGTACACACCCCAACCTCTCTCCATGTACGATTAGCGCCAGTTCCTACGAAACGACATAGCTACGTCTCTCGATCACCTCGACGACTTCTCTCAGGACAAAACTATGCTCTGTATGTGCAGCATTCAGCTCTATTAGGTCGTTTGCGTAGGCTTGCGATGGTTGACCGAGACCGGCAAGAGCAGCAGGACGAAGAACTGAGGCAGCATTATCGGCTCCTAGAGAATCAGAGTCGGCGTCGCGCATGGTTGAATCAAACACTAACTGGTGGGGTCCGCTGCCAGCATGTCGACCTGGCAATGTCGACTGTTTTCAAGAGTTCCTCTTTGGCGCAACATTCATGGTCAAGCGAAGAGTACGAATATACATTGGAGGACCCTTCACAGTCTGTCCAGCGGCGAAAGGAGTATGAAGAGTATGATAAAGTACAACTCAGTAACAACCGTAGTCAACGGTGCATGACGACTCCAAAACTTTTCCCTGTTAGCGAGGAGGATGACGAGGACCTTGATGACGCCGCTCTTATTGCACGAGAGTTTGAGTTCGACTTCGATTTTGAATTTGATTTGGAAGCGGGGACACGATGGACCGATTCTGAAGAATCGTCAGATACTATGGTTTTGCCGGCGTCCTTTGAAATCGAGAGATTGCAGCTGCAGCCTCGAGTACGTACCAGCAGCATACACAAGCCATGTCTTCGTGTACCGCTGCCAGTCGGGCTCGAGCCAGAACAACAACCATCATCATCTCAACTCACGGCGTCATTAAGCCAACCTGTACCGTCCGCTGGACAGATATCAAGTAAAAATGACCTTTCGACACCAATTTACACAGAAATCGACGTTAATCTGGATGTCAGCCAAGTGGGCATTTCTGGATATGGCGGATTTGATAAATGCGCAGAGGACGAGCTCACTCTTGCGATGGATCTGCCGAAAAGTGTCCACTGCGAAGAACACGAGAACTCGAGTAACAAAAGGCGCGTCAGCTTTGATAGCGATCACACCTGGTTTTCTTCCAGGTCATCACGACCTCTAGGCCCAGGAAATCTTCCTTGTCGATGACAGGTTTTTTATCAATGGCTACCCGATTCGACAAATATTTTCATCCGATTTTTGGAAATCGAAGTCCTCATGCATCTAGTAACAATCATATGCATCATATATACGCAAAACGTCAGGATAATCCTTACAACCTCACATCGCAATCTTATCGGCATTAACATTGTCTAATCTTCTTCGTTACCAATTCCCGACGTTCATTCACAACATACTTTACTACTCCCGTGATGTTCTATTTCTGAAGTCGCGCTAATCTTTAGAAGTATCGCGCATTGTCTATACATAGTATTTTTATACCTCTGCACGGAAGTTGAATACACGTGCATTCTAATCTTTACCCAAGTAATGCCCTCGTTTATATATCCACTCTCACCCGACCGCCCCGTTCTTTTTGCTTGTCTCACATTTCCACACCACAAATTTCTTTTCCGCTACAGCTTATATTCTCAAGCCAAATTTTGTCCATTGGGCAAGCTCCGGAGAAACTGCCAGAAACATACAAGATGAGCAGGACACATAGTGCCTGAGTACCTCTGAGACGATTTAGCACCAATTATTTTCATGACTTGAGGGTTATGAAAGGGAACTGCAATGTTAACCTTGAATCGAAGTCTTGTGAAGGTCCTTATTCCAGCAGTGTTATGCTCAAACTCAAGGCTTGGCAACAGTACTTCGAACATCATTTGAATAGTTCCTTGAGATGTGATAGGGTGATTAGGAGAAACGATGAACACCTGCCCGTAAAACGAGATATCCCATATATGGGAAAAGATGATGAAATACGGAGCAGAACTGGATAGAGAATTATCAAACCCAAAGCTGGGAAAGAACGCCGATCTAATCTCACTAGTGAGGGCTACATGGGAAAGCACAGGCCTAGAGGGGGAAATCCCATTCCTCCCAACGAAGGACCAAAGCGGGGTTTTAGTGGGTCGCGGGCCCGAAACAAGACATGGGATAGGCTAACCCCCTTCCCAGGGTGTGAAGTCCCACACTCTGTGCGTAATGACATTTCCTCGCGGACATTATACGGCTGACCTTAGACGGAACCTGGTTCTTACCAGGTGCTCAGTGCAGCGGGTGGGGAGGGAACGACTATGGCGTTGGCCACTCCATCATAAATGCTACTCCAAAAAAAAACATCATTTGAATAGTCAACATTTATCTTCTGGTTACTTGAGTTGATTGCTCATTTGATGATGTATCTTTGTCGGGTGTACATTTTCCTTGGATATATATCGGTCTATCTTTCCATTAGTAAGATTGTAAACCATCATTACATTCCAAACTCAACCTCGATATCAGAACAGCATTTTTGCCTCGCATTTGGACACCTCGCCTGATATTATTAAGGACTTCTGAGGCATTGGCAAAAATTGACTAGGAACTTACTGTTGTCTTGCAGTTTGCAAGTCTGTCTATTTTAGAGAAACTGATGGCCAGATTACCAGGTACCGATGGCCATGTCATTATGGCCACTCCAAATGGATAGGAATTGTATTAATTCTCGGATAGAAACGATGCACCCTGCATGAGAAGCACCCAGCACTTCCCGCGTTGCCCGTGATGTATATTCTGGGAATATCCAGCAGAAGCGGACCAAAATGTACATTCCGGATTGATGATTCCCAGATTTGCCGCTAAGCTGAATCCCTTCTACCTGTCTTTGATATGGGTCTTGTAGCGTATTTGATAATCAAAGTAGTATTTGCAATCACGGCTGTAACTGTTGAAGTCAAGGCTGCTTGGACGAACACCACTTAACAATAGAAGTAGAGTACGATACTTACACTACCCCCGCCTCTTAGCCCTGTATAGTGTCTTGCCGGCGGTATAAGCCAAATCCATTCATTCATTCAGGGCTGCTTGGATACAGATCTGTGGAGAACTTGCTTACATATATAACCATCGCATTAGACAAGCAGTGTTGATGTAAAGATTGAAATGAAACATCTTCAGAATTCAACCAGCGATGGATATGATGGTTGATTTTTGTTGAATCAAAATCATGGTCGTTGTCGACCTATACTACACTGCATCACTGTCTCAAAGTTAAATGGGATCCTAACATGCCCACCTCTCATACCAGTTCATTATGTTTCCCCATCGCGGGATAGGTGCGAGTCTCCTACAATAGTGCGCTAATGTCTCATGTCACCGCTGGTAGTCCCTCTGACATATCCATATTCAGCTCGTTTCTTACCTTACTTGCGATTGTTGAGGCCTTCAAGCTTTCAAGCCCTCCAACTACTTTTTTTGGCGATTCATTAAACATTTCATGGATCTTTTCACCAAGTGATCCCAAAGATTTTGATCTGAAAGTCGGGTTTTGCACCAACTCCAATGAATCGAATATTTTATTTGAGCAACCAGCCATTGACACCCGTGCATCTTCTTTCCGTCATGCTATCATACCAACTTCAATGCCCATCAACTTGGAAGTCCCGTAAGTGCAATCAGAAATAAACGTATCTCTTTCCATATTTAATTTGACACAACTTCAGTGCGGCATGCTTCGTCAAAGCTTTTGACTCGTGAGTTTGTGAGGCAAGTGCCCGGTGTCTGCTGAAGCAATCCCATAGAGAAACAAGTAGCCTTCTTGATTCTGGTCCAGTAGAACTCATATCCACGGGTTCTACATTCAGTCTTGTTGCAGAAGCTACTACAATTTCGTCGTCTTCTACAAATACTACAATGACTTCCGCTGCTGTGTTAACTTCATCTCCAATTGTCTCTCCCCTTCCAACTACTGTCTCTCTTCAATCCACAGTTCAAGCTTCTCCGTCGGCTTTGTCCTCCGTTTTGATGTTCACACTTTTTACAACGTCTGAGGCCACTTCATCTGTATCAGAAACAGTTTTATCAGTTAGCTCAGAATCCACCGCCGTCGTCACCTCTACAGCCACCACAAACCAAAGCTCTCTGGCATCACAGGATTCCAAAAGACCCGTTGGACCTCTTGTGGGGGAGGTGCTTGGAGGCATCTTTGCCTTCATAACATTGTTATGTCTCCTTATCGCTTTCTGCATTTGGCGACGACGCCGGCACCGACACAACCTTAAGAAGAAATATCCCTTCATCTCAGATGAAACCTATGCCAATATCACTCAAAGGGGTACGTCTGGAAAATTATGTTATAGTTTCATTGAACTCAACTGAAAAAAAATCATATAGCAGATGGTGGGATAGCCAGCACCCGAAATCTGCAGAAGAACCAGCGGTCGATGGACCTCGTAACAAGGGATAGTAAGGCAGATCTAGAGAAAGGCGATTCTATAGAAAGTTTAAAGGACTAGGACTAGGAATGAGACTGGATCAAAGGCAGAAGTGTTGGGAAGCGCAGACACTGTCTCTGCCTCGTAAGTATGTACCGCAACTCTTCGTCAAATCCAGACTTTTCTTGACGCTAGGCTTTGTTTAGTCTAGGAGGGCCATTGAATTCTGTTGAAAATGAGAAAAAAGATTGAAGTGTACTAGCTCAGCCTAAATATGATACACATTAAACAATCTCTAGGCTTTCGCTTTTTTCGCTTCTGTTGTCAATGGATATGATGATTTCCTCTGTCAATATGATTATAACTCGCTTGTATAGTATAAGAATGAGTTGACAAGACCGACCGGGGATATATCAACACGCTGTGCTTTTCAATTGCGGAAACTGCCTTTACCCCCCAAATATCTAGATAGGCGTGGGTGCGACTCACACAATTTCGGTTAAATTGGTCACAGGCATTATCGCTGAATTGTTTTTCTACAAACGACCCTCTTTTGAACACATCGATTTTCCTTTCATTCGCCCTTGTTTTGCACTTTCATAGGAAGGACCTCATGATGGTCATAAAAGTTACCAGCGGCGCAGGGACACGTCGCGCATTATCCAACCTAACTGGTCCGGAAGGCATTCTCTGTTATGCACATATAAATTGTGAGAATTGTACAAGAGGAACATGTGAACGTTCTATATGCGATACTGTTGCGCGAAAGACTTTTTCCATTGATTACATCTTATATAAGATATCTGCGTGAGAGAAAACGTTGTTTGAAAGAGCAGGTTGGGTCTTCCACCCATTTCGCCCCTGCGAAGGGGTTCGTCAGAGGGCTTAACCGCTAGCCCAAACTATAGCCTATACCACGTGTTTACCCAGCTAGTTGACTGAGGGGGAGTGTGACACTGACGGCGCAATCTGTATGGCCGCTAGTGGCAGTACCGGGACCCCGAACAGGTGGGTGTTACAGCTACGGGGGGTCACGCCTGACTGTTGCCCACTTGCCATATAGACCCCTCCCCGTAAACGAGAGGCCGACGCGCCATCAAGTGAGACTTTCCGACCACGTGATACACCACGTTGGCGAACTACCAAGAACACGATGTTCCTTACTTCATGACGTGCGGCGCGATCGGACGTGGAACGAGTGTCTTCTTGGGTTCGAATCCCAGAGTCAATACTATCCGGGAATGTAGGGAGGCGACCGTCACGGTCACGAATGCCTGGTTGCGTTGCCTATTTACCCCCCAGTAACGCATCACGGATGACTGGTTGCTTTCAAGGATTCGTGACATATAAAAGAACTTCGGAAAAATCCAAAAATTTGCTTGTGAAGTTCTTTGTACCGTAGGACTAAAACTTAATTCAACCATTGAGAGCATTAAGTGCTTTGCAGCTAGTCAAACAATCTTCGGAAAGGGTTTAAGCTCTTGGGATGTACAGGCTATGCCGTTATCATGTTAGTTTGAAAACCTTTGTTCAGACTAGACGTAGAACGACGTAAAATGTGGCTACGATTCTTCTGGGCACGCCTTGCCAAAAGGTAAGTAGGAGGATTTGCTAAGAAATTCTGATTGGTCATTCTCGACCTGTCACGCGTCACGGAGGCCCGGTTGCATTGCTCGTGTCATGGTCTTTGACCGGTCGCCTCCCTACATTCCCTAATAGTACTTAGCAAATCCTCCTATCTGCTAACCAGGCGTGTCCAGAAGAATTGTAGTCACATTTTACGTCGTTTACGTCGTCTAGTCTGAACAAAGGTTTTTCAAACTAACAAGATAACGGCATGGCCTGTCCATCCTAAAAGTCTAAACCCTCTCCGAAGATTGTTTGACTAGCTGCAAAGCACTTCATGCTCTCAATGGTTGGATTAAGTTTTAGTCCTACGGTACAAAGAACTTCACAAGCAAATTTTTGGATTTTTTTCTGAAGTTCTTCTTGCAAGTCACCCGTGATGCGTTACTGGAGATAAATAGGCAACGCAACCAGGCATCCGTGACCGTGACGGTCGCCTCCCCTACATTTCCGGATAGTAATTCTAGGGTTGTGGTTGCTTATTCCCGACCTGTCACGGGTCACGGAGGCCCGGTTGCGTCGCGCCGCACAACCCACGGTCTTTGACCAGTTGCTTTCCTATATTCCCTGACAGTATGTACGCGCAGACGTGATCCATGCTGAAGCGACAAATTTGCAATCGCAAGAGTCCCGATATGATTGTGTCTATGCTGTCTGTGCGACCCGGACTTGATGTCATCTAGCAAAGGAACGACTCTCAACTCTTTTGGTTACTTAGATTGGCCATCTGACCATAATTTGTGGAGTCATGCGAACTATCAAGTATGCACGCCTTTCTCGCCGGCATACGGCATAGTGTCTATATGGCAAACGATTCGGTATAGAAAAACCCCCTTTAGGGCGCTAAGCTTCAAGCCAAGCGCGCAAGAGATCTTCTCATGTATTTATGATTTCTTCTTGCCTTAGCCTCGTTTTTAGAAGCCGGCGAAATCTATAGGAAATGCCGAAGTATATGATTTATAAGTCTGGCAGGTTTTATAGATAGAAACTTCTGTCATTCTGAACATTCCACTTCATGACTGGACATCAGAATATCGACGTTCTCATCGTAGGCGCGGGCTTCAATGGTGTATATCAGCTGCACCAACTGCGCAAGGCTGGGTTCTCTGTTCAGCTCTTTGAGGCTGGCAGTGGTCTGGGTGGCATCTGGTATTGGAACTGCTATCCCGGCGCACGCGTCGACTCTGACTTCTCAATTTATCAATACTCTATTGAAGAATTGTGGAAGGGTTGGACTTGGAAAGAAAAGTTCCCAGGTCAGCAGGAACTAGTCGAATACTTTCATTACGTCGACAGAAAGCTCGACTTGAGCCGCGACATCTCTTTCAATACTCGAGTAACCTCTGCCTCCTTTAACACTGCCACCAGTCGCTGGACTGTCTTCACCGACACCGGAGTAGTTGTTAACCCTCGTTTTCTCATCCTTTGTACCGGGTTCGCATCCAAACCTCTTTTCCCCGATATACCGGGATTCGACACCTTCCGAGGCACTGTGCACCACACCTCGTTATGGCCTAAAGGCGGTGTTGACATGGCCGGTAAACGCGTTGGTGTCATTGGGACCGGCGCAAGCGGTGTACAGGTGATACAGGAAGTTGGACCTATCGTGGGCCATCTCACCGTATTCCAACGTACGCCCAATCTTGCATTGCCAATGAAACAGTCCCTTGTCAGCGTAGCTGCTCAGGACAAGATGAAGGAACAAATTTATCCCATCATTTTCAAGCGCCGTCTACAAACCTTCCTCGGGTTCCAATATGACAATATCAAACGCAGTTTATTTGATTTGTCCCCAGAAGAACGATATCTCCTGTTCGAGGACCTGTGGTCGAAGGGAGGGTTTCACCTGGTGTTTGCCTCGAGCAACGACATAATTACCGATACAAAGGCGAACGCCGAAGTGTATGCTTTTTGGAGGAAGAAGGTGCATGAACGGGTCCGAGACTCCGAGATGCGGAACAAGCTCGCACCCGAAAAGCCGCCGCACCCGTTCGGCGTGAAACGCCATAGTCTGGAGCAATCATATTACGAGGTGTTCAACCAGCCTAACGTTGATCTTATCGATTACAACGAGAACCCGATCATTGAAGTCGTCCCGAATGGCGTGAAGACGCAGGACGGAGCAGTTCATGACCTTGATGTACTCGTAATCGCTACCGGTTTCGATGCAGTGACAGGGAGTATCTCTCAAATTGACATCAAGGGAACAGATGGGATTTCTATTGGCGACAAATGGAAAAAGGGCCTTTCCACTTATTTGGGAATGACAGTCTCAGGATATCCCAATATGTTCTTCCCATATGGTCCCCACGGTCCGACCGCCTTTTGTAACGGACCCACATGTGCTGTAAGTTTTTGTCCTCGATTCACTTCTAATTCAAGGCTTACCCTCTACAGGAACTTCAAGGTGACTGGATCGTCGACTGTCTCATCTACCTCCGCCAAAACAATTATGCTTGTATTGACGCAACGCAGGAAGCATCAGAAGGCTGGGTTCAACGTGTAGCCGACATTTGGTCCGCAGGTCTCTTCGATCGCGCGAAGTCGTGGTACACAGGCGCAAATGTGCCGGGAAAGCGCATTGAGCCGCTCAATTTTGCCGGTGGTGTCCCACTATACACTTCGCTGATTCAAGAGAGTGCCCGAAGCGGATATAAAGATTTCGCGCTTACTCCAGTCACCGCATCTGCCGCAGCGAAGCTCTAGCCAGTGTATGTTGAGGTTTAGACTTTGAACGGCCAAATGTTTCGATGAATAAGTCAAGGATTGGATCTGATTTTTGGATACATAGTTGGAGAGCTAAGTATTCATCATCTGGAATAACGTGTCGTTTTCGAGAGATGACTTTTGTGTGTGACGGTTCACGCAAGTTGCAATCAACTAAAATTTTCTGGAAATTCGTTAGGTGCATACAATATACATTGCGTCAGGAGATATTTCAGAAGACGAAGATTGATCAACAAGGACTGCTAGTAATGAAGATTTCGTTCTCACGCTCCAAACACGTCTTAGCTTTCCTCACACGCCTTCGAAGCTTCCGCTGAGTAACCTATCTAAGATCCCCATTGAGGTTAGGCAATCATCGACTCTCATGGGCGGCGGGTCTCGCCGTGGTGAAAAACAGCTGGGCACTGGTTCAACAACTTGAAGCATTGGCTACAAGTACTCGCCATTGTAACACCTGTATACAGCTCCTCTGCATGCCTTTCCGATTTCATCAACGGATGAAATAACGCTGGACTCTCTCAAGATGATCTACTTTGCGTCCAGTGACCGGACTCTTTAAGAGATACTATCTCACCAATGACTAAGACTGTCTCCGCGTCGTAAAACATGCACAGCGACATGAGGTGAATTAATCGTTTCAGAGATTGTATTAGTCAATCTCGAACAATTTTTAGTACTGGTGGCTTACATCGTACTATCTTTGATGACATTACTCTGTAACCATCAAGGATTGTCAGACAACGCCTGATTTTGGAGAACATGCACCTGCATCAGAGCGTTGGTAGGACCCTGGACCAACTTCGCTGCTACTTATCAATATACTTTTTAGTATCCTGCATAACAGCTATCGAAGTCATGGCAATCGAAGACCACACCCGAACTCGCGCGTCGGTTTTTTCAGTGTTTGGTACTGATGGCGAGTCTGTTTCAGCTCGATGATTGAAATGTATTGACTTCTGCCCATAGGTCATAGGTAGTCAGGAGAACAAAATTTGCGGTCAATATTACTGCCGTTGAAGCCTGCATTGCTTAGTAACAGATGAATCAGATTCTGCCATGTCTTTACCAAGATGGGATCAAGATTCTCCATTCAATAAGTGGAAGCTCTGTGCAACAATCTCCTTTGAGTTGCCGTTATCGACTATTAGGCAAATCCCATCTCGAATTATGACAACGCGACCAAAATCGACGATGGTAGTCATTGGGTGAAATCAATATCCTGGTCGTTATCAACCCGTTCTGCCTTCCATCACCGTCTTAAGAACCACAAGATGCGCGGACACTGACTCGAGTCGATCATGTCCCCACACCGCGGGACAAGTGTGAGTATTCTACAAATGTGCGTTACCGTCCGAAATTATCGCCTGCAGTACCTTTGACACTCACCTCTTCAGATCCTGTCTTTCGTTACTCTCTATTTCCGATGCTTTCGAGCTTTCAAACAATCCTACCACTTTTCCCGGAGACTCCCTGCTAATTTCTTGGGAAGTTGCACTAGCCGATCCAAAGGATTTTGACCTAAAAGTCGATTCTTGCGAGGGAGAGAGTTTCACCTTTTTTCAGCAAACAGCCATTGACGCGCGATCGTCCTCGTCGCGCCATGTTACAATAAACAAGCCACCTGCCACATTCAGATTTCCGTGAGTGCGCCAGTAATCATAATCTCGTTTTCCATATTTGAAATTTTCAGTGCGTCTTGCCTCGTCCGGGCTCTTGACTCGTGAGTCTTGTTTGGCAAATGTATGATATCTTGGTTGAAGAGTATCTACAGGGAGACGCAAGATGTTCTCGATTCGAAAGCAGTTGAAGTCTTAGCCTCGGCTTCCGCTACCTTTGTACGACCAGTCGTATCAGAAAAGAAAACAACAACCTTACCTAAGATAAGGTAGGCATTTTGCTAATTGATAGTTGCACAATGAGCAAGACTTATGCATTCAAGTCCCCATACCAGCCCTACTATTACTAAGATTTCGGACATCATTACAAAAACCACTGATGCTCCTTCTTCATCTCCAAAACCCGCTCTTTCCTCACCATCTCACACAAATTCTCCTTTGTCTTCACCCCCGCTCGCTACCTCTCAAACTACAACGTCCCCCACTTCGTCAACTTCGTCTCTCCCTTCTATATTCACAAATTTCACAGTTGCCTCAGAAACTCGACCAATATCCTCAGGATCCTCCACCTCCACCACTACCTCCTCCACGATTTCCCCGACCACTACTTCAACCCACAGCTCTACGAGTTCCAGCGACGCCAAAAGGTCTATTGGACCTATTTTGGGCTCGGTCCTCGGAGGCGTCTTCGCCTTTTTACTCGTTTTATCCATCTTGATCATCTTGTGTGTTTGGCGTCGCCGGCGCCGTCTCCGACAAGCACGAAGGATCGCAGACCCATTCGTCGCAGACACAGCATATCACCAACCAATAAGCAAACGAGGTATGCCCGAGCATAACGTCGCTTTACCTACCCCCCGCTGATATTTATTTTTGCTTTTACTGTGGTTTAGAGGAGATTGAGAATGAAAGATTAGCTGATGCGAGTGGCGCCGGTGGGCAGTCGAATCAGCACGAGGAGGAGGTCGATATCGTCATCGGTGTCCCCGCAGTGCCGGAGAAGGATGGTCTCAAGAGGGGTGATTCTGTCGGGAGCCTCGATTCTGAGACTGGGATGGGGCCGGGAGCGGCGATAGCGACGTCGGTGGAGGAAGAAGTGACGATGTTGAGGGAACGATTGTTGTTATTGGAAGACCAACAAAGGGAGTTCAGGCGTGAACTGCCCCCGCCGAGTTATTCGCGGTGATTGTAATGTCAGTACACATTGAAGAAAGACATTTATCACTCATTTGTATGGTATAAACTGTTACGCATGACGCAGGCCTGAAAATGTTCTCGATGTAAACGAAGAACGGGGCCCTATGTCATGATACATACTTACCACTACGTTACCACGTCCTCACGTGACGCTACTTGGCAGCACAGACTTACTACTAGTTCGTTTCCCTTAGATCTATTCACTTCGTTAATAGTTCTATCAACGTACTGCCTGGCAGATCACTGTTGGGGCCTAATACCCTGGTTTCTATAAAGTATATGAAAATCTTTGAGGGTTTTTGTGGCCAAGCGAAGTGGACAACCCGGCACTCTTCCCAGACCAAAGACTCTGTTACTCGTTTTACCAGGGACATCTCAATACGTCCAAAGTCCGAACATGACTACGAGACAAAGAAGCGATTTAGAGAGGATTTCAAGCACTTGATGGGGTGACAACCTCCCTCCCACCTTTTATCCCGATCAAAACTCGAAGAAATTGAAAAACTATGTATCTCCATGTCTTTGATATCGGGACCAGGCAGTATCATCACCCATCATCTTTCATCAGGCTCAAACAAATCAGCATTTCTTCTTCGATGTATAATGTCTAAAACACCTTCAGCTTTGGCTTGGCTGGGTATGGGTATGCGATTGTGGCCTATGTACTGTAAAGCTGCCCCGAAAATGCTCCAGAAGATACTACTACTCGGGTGCATTGGCTAGGAAATTAAGAGAGGAGAGTGCGAGTACGTGTAGAAGAAGAAAAACTTGCGATGCTTGATAAGGACAAGGGATCAAGACTGCACAAGTAGAGACATGCGAGATGTATTGTTGACAAGTAGGCATAGGATTTCTGTGCTGATTTATCATTCGCTAGTGTCGCTAGGTTTCGCCAGGGTTTCGCCATGCCAAGGGTTTCACACTTTTGGCAGACACTAAGCTCTGGTGACGTGAAAGGCAAGTTGAGTCCGGCAATCAGACCGACGGGGGTTCTCGATGCATGCATGCATGCATACCCATCCTTTATCTCGAACAGATCAAAAGGCAATCACATCATTAGTCGTTCATCTACGTGGCGAATCACTATACGACGTAGTAGTAGGGTACGTAGATAGATAACAAAAAGAAACGAGACTGGAACCATAAACTACGACAGGTCACTGATCCTCCCATCGAGCAAGCGAAGGAGAGTATCGAGACCAAGGAGAACGCCCTCATCGGGGCCGAGACCGGGCGCGACGCGTGTATGTGCAAAGTCGACGAGTTTGACGAGGTACGGGGGGCGCTGGGCACAGTCGTCGGGGGTACAGCGGAGGGCTAGCGCCAGAGCCTGCTCGGCACGGGCCCAGTCCGCCTCGTACACGATGAGAAGGCTTCCACCGACGATGCGCATTTCGACGCGGGCGTAGGTGTCGCGGATGCGTGCGACGGCGGCGCGTATGCCGTGGAGGACGGGCACGAGGAGGCTGCGCGGGAGGCCGAGTGTCTGTGTGTCGTCGTCGTCGTCGTGGGCGGGGAAGAACTGCGCGAGCCCCTGGGGGAGGTCGGGTTCTCGGAGTGCTTTGCCGTACGACTTTGGTGTGCACACGGGCTGGGATGACGTGTTATCGTGTACCTAGGATGATGAGCACACACGTACACGCCAGACGAGGGCGGTGAGGGACGACGTACTTGGAACTCTGCGAGACGCACGCCGGTGCGAAGGGAGGTTGTCTCGCGGGCTGTGCGCTGCATGCGAAGGACCTTTGCGGGGTCAGTGTGGTCGTCGTGGAAGACGGTGCCGAGCTTGATATCGAGGGTGTTTGGTCTGAGGAATGGGCAGCATAGGTTCTCGAGGACGAGGAGTTCCGTGCGGCCGGGGGGAGCGTTTGGGGCGTGGGAGTTGTCTGGGAGTGTGCCGAGGAAGGCGGGGACAAAGGGGCGGAGAGGTGCGAGGTGAATGTCACGGGCGAGGGCGTCGTAGAAGCGGCGTTCGGCGGGATAGGCGGGCTTGATGACCAGAGTCCGGTCGAGCGACGTGCGCATGCCAGCGTGCCCGACGACGGCGAATGGTGCGGTCAGCATCAGAGCTCTGTCATGTCATTTCATTCATTTGTTGCAGGCGCATCATTTATCTCCTCGACGACGGAGGCTGACATGTCATACCATTTAAATACAAAATCTGTCCCACGGAAAAACATATCCCGATGCTGTCCCCCGCCAGCGTCCTAACAGTCACCGTCACCGTGCCGCCCGCGCCCACGCCGACGTGGCGCAGCCCACGAGAAATGAACGACCTCGGCCCATTCAACATTTCCTCATTCTCAGGGGGCAAGCACAACCTTGAGCTCATCCACGACGACACAGACGGCTCATTCATTCAACTACTGTTCCCCGCAGGCAGCATCAACCCCGCACAACACACGCGCCCAATCGGCGGCGCGCAGTTCTACGCCACCCCACTAGACCTCGCCCACGCACACAACGTCTCCCTGGGCTACTCTGCTTTTTTCCCCGCAGACTTTGACTGGGTCCGCGGCGGCAAGATGCCCGGGCTCTACGGCGGCCGCTCGGGGTGCTCCGGCGGCTCTGCTGCCCTCGACTGCTGGAGCACACGCCTCATGTGGCGCACACACGGCCGTGGCGAGCTCTACCTCGTAAGTAGTCACTCCCCTTTTGCCCTCTCTAACCCTCTAACGCCCCTCCCTCCGCAGTACGCCCCCAAAGCGAAACAGCCGCCCTCACTCTGCGCCGCCCCGCGCTCCGTCTGCTCAGCAACGTACGGCCTCTCCATCGGCCGCGGCGCATTCGCATGGGCCCCCGGCCGCTGGACACGCGTCGTACAAACCGTCACGCTCAACACGCCCGGCAGACCCGACGGGTGTTTTGTCCTCGACGTCGATGGCGCGCGCGTCATTGATCGGTGTGATGTTTTTTATCGCGATGTGCCTAAACCCACGCCCAAACCCACACCCACACCCGACGGAGACGGAGAAGGAGGTATAGGCGGGCTCCTAGGCACACTACTGAGCGATTTGTTCCCCCGCGCCACGTCCACTTCATCTCCAACGACAACGACAACAACGACCATACCGATCCAGAGCCAGATCAAGATCGCGATGGACGGCCACGACGCACAGCAGGGGTGGGCCGTGCATCCTCCCTCCACGTCAATGAACGACGACCCGCGCGTTACGTCTCCCCCGGCTGCTTCTACTTCTCCTTCTGCTTCCAGTGAGCAAGACACCGACACCGACACCGACGACGGTGGCGACGGCACAGACAACGCAGAACCAACCGATATCAATGCACAGACGCACGCGCACAACAACGCGCCGGTCGGGTTCAAAGGCCTTTTCTTCAGGTACACCTTCCCCTTTTTCCTTTTCGTAACCACCTCACCTCACAATCACTGAATTTCTCTTTCCATTTCCAGCTCCTTCTTTGGCGGACACACCGCACGATATGCTACGCCTACAGACCAATACATTTATTTCAAAGACTTTTACATGTCTTGCAATTCTTGATTTTTCACGCACATGGGTTGGGTTGGGTTGGGTTGGGTATCAAGCAACTTAGACGTTAGTTTCAATATACATATACATAAATAAGTCCAGAACGAAGAAAGCGCTATGGATAGATGATAGCACGTATAGCAATGTGATGCGATGCAGGTTGGGTTATCAGGAGAAAAAAATATGTCCAGTTGACTAGGGTTGGAAAATTATGCATAGGGTGGCAATGATAATGTCAACTCAGTGATAAAGGTTAAAGTTAGCATTCGGGCTTGCCAATAAGAGTACTAGACAGGTCCTAGAAACTTGTCGAATATATAGTAAATAGTATGGGCTCAGTGTGTGGAATGTGCATAAGTGTGCCTTGGCCATTGGTGCTTGACATTTTGGTAAATGGAAGTTGCTAGCATAAGTCTTAAGCACATAAAGTCAAAGTGCCACCTAAACAGTAGCAGCATAATAATAAGAGACAAGTGAAGCTTAGTGACCTTTAGTAATACATGGGTAAGTGTGCCAAGTTGAAATATAAACTCTGAAGGATAATTATGGTGGAATTTCATATCTAGCTAAGTTAGTAAGTACAGTATTTATAGTAAAAGAATAAAGATTCCATTAATAAGGACTCAGGCTTGTAATTAAACAGTTAAGTTAAGAAGGTAATGAGTCTATTATGCATCAAGCTACAAATTAGTAAGACTATTGATGCAAAATTAGGTTATTTGGATTAGTCTGAATAGAGGCAATCACAAATGAACTAACTTTTACTAAGTTCTGGGGCTAAATTACACTTCACAAAGTACTTTTATGAAATATATAGGTGGGTAATAGAGTTTATTGGTTTTCAATCAATGCAACCTCAGTCACAGCAAAAGAAGGTACAAAAAGCATATAAGACCAATGACCTGAAGTATACTATTGCCTTGGGCCTAAGATATCCATTTCCTGGGGATTCTAAGCATGAGCAATCAGCAACCTGCTGCTTCTATTTATGTTATTTCTCCCCTCTGTGATATATGACATTTTTCAGTTATTGAGCCTCCATTTTCTGATTCCAAGAGACTTGGTATAAATTTTCCAGGCCAAGAGAGGGTCTTCCAATGTTTTTGGTGCTTCAGTTCCATAAATCATTAATATCTCCTTCAGTTCTCCATTAAATGCCTCTGGACCTTTTTCATCAGGTGTAGATTTATCAATAATTTTCAATAATACTAAACACAATAGAGTTTAGTAACTGTCTCCCAATAGCTAAATTTAACTTTTCCCATCAAATTGCTATTTTATTTATCAGTTTGCCACAAAATGTCTTGAGACAACTTTCATTGCATGCAGATTAATTAGGCAATCAAAACAATACCCAATATGTAGGAGTTCACATGTATTTTCACTGAGATATACATATTTTATTGTCAAGGTGTGATGCTAAATTGATGGCATTGCACAGCCACAACCACATTTAGCATCAAATTATTTTATCAGTTGATGTGATCATATTTTTAATGATCCCATTAGATCTGTGGTGATTGCCTTGATTTGTCATCAATGCACCAACCACAGCTCTGTTAAAAATCCTCAATGTTTATATAAAATAAATCACATAATCTCTGGAGACCTTGAGCACAGTCACATGATTGATTTGGGTGTACATTTAGATCAAAATACTGATAAGCTGATTTTTCAACATTTAGGCCATTGATAAGACTGATTTAATATGATCTAGAGAAGGCTTTTTAAGGCAATTTTGGCTTTGTCATTTGCCTACAGTTTTTGGAAGAAGTCTGTTTTATTCAGACTTTTTGATAATTGATAGCTTTGTCTTGTTTCATTGTTAAGATAGACATATCAGCATGTTACAGTAGTGGCTGTTAAATAAGTTGCTAAGGAAATCAATGTTACTAAACTGTAGCAAATGCTGTTTTGCACAATTGTCTTGCAATTGCAAGACTCAACCTTTTTGTAACAATATTATGAGCTTAATGTGCCTTAGTGCACAAGATAAAATATGTCCAACAATTGGATTCCTTTATATATGCAGTTAAAACCAAAAAACAAGACTGATTAGCTAATTGCTAAGAAGTCTGTTAATACAATATTTACATGCATTTCATATATGTATAAAAAAACAAGAAGCAAAACATTATAACAGGTATGGGGCCTTTAGCACCACATTTTTAGATTATTCTCTGTGGCATGTAATTTACCAAAAACAAGCAACTTCTAGTGCCACAAAACAACAATTGACTTAGAAAGGAAGAACTTTATTTTCACAAACTGAACTAGAAAAAATAGAAAGTGACATTAGCAGATCAGTAATGCACTTTACTACATGCAGCAGCTCAAAGCAGAAGCAATTAATGGGATGGTAAAAGATAAATAGATTGAAAAAAAAAAGAAGAAAAATGATTAGAAGGAGTCAGGAAAGCACACAAAAATATCCTTGGAAAGGTGCTAAATAGGCAATAAGTGGTGCCATTGGTTTTGAAACTTAGTGACTATAAATTTTGGAAATAATGGACTAGCAATTTGAATGGTTATTATGTATGATAGTGGAGTACTAACATATGGTAGCAATTACAAGTAAATTTGTAGTATAATAACATAGTATATAAGTAGATAGTAGTAGAATAGAAAACAACAAAGAAGTTACCTATAGATTTCAAAGCTCAATGTCATGCTAAGTCAATTTGAGGTCATCATGAACTTTATTCTATAATGATTTACTTGACCTTTCTTTATTTTGCTTGATCTTCATTTTTCACAATGCTCTCCACTCACAGCTTGTAATTGTGGCTAACAATTACATTTTTTTATGCTTTTATTCTTGATTACACTTATAAAAATTAAGTATGGATTTCATTACCTTGCACTTTCTGTTTATTGACTATGCTGACACACTGTTAAAATTTTCACCAACCTAGCAACTTACCCAAGCAGCATTATAACCTAGTGCAGTGACTTACCTGAGCAGCACTAGATAACTGACCTTCCACTACTTCAAATATAGTATTTGACATATACATGCTATTAGATATAACTGAGATGTAATAAAATATCTATGTGCACTGAGCCTACTCTTTGCCTCCACTACTAATAACTGCACCACTATTACATCATTAGCCCATTATTATTGACATCACCACATTAAACTAAGAAAATCTACTGGGAACTTGTTCAGACTCTCCTT
Source organism: Termitomyces heimii (assembly GCA_003313675.1). Taxonomy (NCBI): domain Eukaryota; kingdom Fungi; phylum Basidiomycota; class Agaricomycetes; order Agaricales; family Lyophyllaceae; genus Termitomyces; species Termitomyces heimii. Next base: position 28,792 of record QLON01000392.1, on the reverse strand, counting down.
AAGTTGTAGTGCCTAACTTTCTTTATATTAGTTACAGTAGCTTTAAAGTGCTTTGTTAGAGTTCCATTATGCTTAGTATTTTATAGCAACTGCATATTTATTTAAGAATTTTGCTGAGTCTCTTTTTTATTTATTTCTATTTGATAACCATTTTATACATATGCATATATATCAACAGATGCACTACCTTATCTTTGTAAGCTTCTCTAGCAATATTCAACCCTTTGTTAGTTCTGCTTGTCTCTTGCCTGACTCTTGCCCACTTTTATGCTTGCTTAACTTATGCTTGTCACTTGCATCTTTGGTTCTATAGAAGAAGTTCTACAAACATCAAGCATTTTTTTTTACAAAAGTCAAAGAAAAGAGTAATAGAGTTGAAATGGAGTAAAAATCAGTTAAAACAGAGTAAAAGAAGTCAAGACAAAGGAGAACAAGAGTTAGAACTAAATCAGAGATTAGAGCAAAAGAAGAGAGAAAAAGAAGAAAGAAAGATGGAGTGAAAAAGAGATAAAAATAATATAAATGGAATTGGAAAAGAAAAAATGAAAAAGAGAGAAGAAATGGAGAAATGAAAATGAAACTGGAATTGTTTGGAGAGTCAGAGCTTAGTTAAGTTGAAAGGGAGAAAAATCAGAGAAGAGACATGAAGAATTTAAAGAAAAGTAAAAAAAATTAAGATGAGATGAGATAGAGAGAAAGAGTTGAAAAACATGAAGATCAGAGATACATTTGGAAAACAAGTAAAATATAAGAGAATAGAAAATAGAGATGAAAACAAGACTGGATAAAACTGGGTGAATATAAATGAATATTCAGATTACTGTATTAACTACTACCTTAAGTACTTATAAAGTATCTTAGGTATTGAGAGTAATTGTGCACTAGAAGTAATTTAGTGTCAGTGAAACTGAGTAATGGGATAATTATGCAGAAGTTGAGTCTTGCAGAATGATTGTGTAGAGTGGTGTTTGCAAGGTGTCAAGAATGATTTTGTGATAGTGTGGAGGAACCATATTTAAGATGGAAGAGTAAAAATTGGAGTGGAGTGGATTGGCATAATACAATATGCTATGCTACTAGCTAAATGCAATGTAAATCAAATAAGGAAGAAGAAAACAAAAAGGAAACACTGAAGAAGTGAAACTAAAATTTTACATATGCATTTTGATGCAAATTACATCTCCTAAATATAAAAGATATTTGACATATACTCATTTGCTTCACAAGAAAAAAAGAGAGAAATCAAGTATATCCTGTAATGCTTGTGCTCATGCTTGTGCTTGGAGCACTTTAAATGCAGAATCAACATGCAGAGGTGGCAGAAAAAAAAGAAATGATGGAAGCATACCTTCTATAATGCTGCACTAGGCAAAGAAGAGGGTGACAATTATAGCAATTTTGAGTATACTCATGAAAAACAAGTCATCTATCCATTGATGAGATATATACCTAATAGGATGTTAGGTAACAGTGCAGTGGAGGTGCTAACTAAAGATAAATAAGATTGTGGTGTAAAAAAACTATAGTGTTAAAGGCAAGGTATATCTCAAAGGCAAAGAATAGTGTTAAAAAAACATAGTGTAGCTGTGAGTGGGGTTAGTGGCATAGAGCAGGCTGAGGAAAGATGCACAATGAGACAACTTCAGGTGCCATCCTCAACAAACTGAGTGGTGACAGAGATGAGGCTAAATGTAGCAACAAATAAGAGCACATAGGTGAGGTAGTTGGCAATGTTGTCTAAGTGCAGCAGCAAATATAGGTGCTAAAGCATTTCAGATTGACACTGATGCCAGCTACAGATAACTGCAGCATTGCTTATGCAGATGAGCTAGCAGTAAAAGAGGTTGCACCAGGAATACAACTGAATAGATAAGTCCAGCAGCTCAAAATTGCCAAACTGAGTTATTGTGAGCATTGTTATTTGTTGCAGTCTAATAAGACCAATTAATTTGTTATCACTTCTTCTTAATTGCCAGCATTGTCCCAGTACTGCCATGTTTCCAACAAGTATACTTGCTCTGTCATTGAAAAGCTTCTACTCTCAGAATCTAAGTAACTCTTAGCTTTGCTGCCACTGTTCTTTAAGTATCACCTAAAGCCATCAAAGTGGCAGAAGTGCATTCAAGTGTACTAAACAGACTGTTTGGTAAAGTCTTGTATATATCCCAGATTATTATGAATTTTAAGGTGTAAGTCTTAAATACAGTAAAAAAAGAGTTAACTGAGTTTTTACTAACAGTTGAAAAGATTAGCAAAGAGCAGCAGATGCAGAGTAACCTCAATAAGCTGGAAATACTGCTAACATCAAGACCTAACTTCATTACAACAATTTGAACACAGAGTTGAGTATTAGACTTTTTGACATATCACACAGAAACTCCAAGTTATCAAACATAGAGGCTAATACTACTGCTTTGTGCTACTAAGCTACAATCATCATAACACAGTAAATAATAAGTCTCATTGTTTACTTCAACTACTTATATATTGGACTACTATTAAACACAACTCTCAGTTGATTATATCAGATTGAGAAGTATATTACAAAACTATAACACCATATGCATACCTACTAACTCTACCATAGAATAATCTCACATTATTCTTAAGTTCTGGTTTCTAACATTGAGGAATGCAAATGTAGTTACTTGCAGCTATTTTGGTTGTAAGATCCTGAGTCATTTTATAAGTGCTTACTAAAAAAAGAAGATTTAGACTAAGGAGAATTATAGTCCAATATAGTAGAATTATCTAGCTACATAAAACTCTAATTCAGAGAAACAGAGACATAGCAGTTTAAAACATAGTATCAGCAAAGAAGCAAGTGACTTTTTATGGAATGCTAAGAATGTAGTCACATTTCTATATAAAAGAGACAGAAATGTTGCATGCTGAAGTGCAGGAATTAATAGCAATCAACCAGGTGCAGATGAAAAAATTACATCAAAGTCTGATAGTGCACAAGATAGTGATGCAAAATCAAGTTATTTGTATTAGTTTTAGTAGAGGCAATCACAAATGAACAATTACTAGTTCTGGAGCTAATATTACACTTTACAAATACTTTTATAAAATATAACTAGTGATAATAGAATTTATTGATTTTTATTTAATGCAACCTGAGTCACACTAGATAAAGGCTCAAATAGTAGGTATAGATTTTTCTAGCCAAAAGAGGGTTTTCCAATGATTTTGGTGCTTTGCTTTTATAAATTGTCAATATCTCTCACAGTTCTTCACCAAATGCCTCTGGACCTTTTTCATCAAGTGCAAATTAATCAGATATTTCCAACAATACTAAATACAATAGAGTTTAATAGCTGTCTCATTGATATATCAGCATTTTATTAAAGCCTGCTCAATTTTCCCCAACAGCTAATTTTAGCTTTGTCTCATCAAATCACTGATATCTCTGTCAAGTTCACCACAAAATCCCTTTGGACAACTTCCAGTGTATGCAGATTGATCAAGTAAATTTAACATTACTCAATATGCCAAAGTCTAGGTTTTATTATCAAGGTGTGACACTGAATTGATGGCCTTGCACAGCCACAACCCCATTAAGCACCTGATTATCTTATCAATGATGTAATCATATCTTTGCTGATCTAATCAGATCAGATCAGATTTATAAGGTTCCATTAAATCTGCAATAATTGCCTTTATTTGTTGTTGATAGCAATGGCCACAGCTCTGTTATTGATTACTTAAGATAAATCACATGATCTCCAGAGACTTGAGCACAGCCACAAGACTGATTTGGTTATGAAGTAAATTAAAATACTAATAAGCTAATTTTTAACATCTAGGCTACTAATAAGGCTAATTTAATATAATTTGGAGAAGGTAGTTTTAACTATGTTATTTGCCTATAGTTTTCAGCAGAAGTCTGTTTTATTCAGACTTTTTGATGATCAATAGCTTTGTCATATCTTATAGTCTGAGACTGATATATTAATGTTGATAATAAAGTTGTGAAAGAGCCTCCTTGTTAAAGGATATGATGTATAGCTTTAAGACATTACAAATAACATTACTTTTGTCTTATACACATGTATATTTTCTTTATCTCATTATGACAACTTTATTATAAAATTATGACATATACTTACTATTGATAACTATAAATATTGTGCTGCACCCCAGAGCCAAATTATTTCTTGATATTTGACTTCAAGTGTGTCATCTATTTTATGTTTATTTTAAATCTGTACTTACAATTATTTCTCAATATTTAACTCTAGTATTTTATTATAGTCTTTATTCATTACACACAATTATATACTACTGATTCTACTACTATTATCATGACCTCCCTCTGGAGTCCCCTAGGACAATCCCAAAACCTCATCTGAGACCCTCTTTTGTTAACTCCACAATGCACTCCGCCCCCACAGCTGCTGACACCACCATCATACACATCACAACCACCATCAGCCAACCCCCCCAGGAACCCTGCATCACAGACCTTAGGATTGACTGCCATCAACAATTGGATTGCACAATCCGCTTCTGGCCATTATGCATTACAACTCCCTCTATGCTAATTGATTGCATGCCTCACATGTGCGATTCAAGTATACAGTCCCTGCTTACTACTCAATGCCTTCTGGAACACATTTTAAATACCCTGGAACTCCGAGACCCAACTCTGTAGTACTTATAGTGTAGTTCCCCATTGTATTTACTAGTCTTGATATTAACTTGAATTGTTGCATGCCCTCTTGCTTAACTGGTATGCACTGACTGGTATGCTTTAACTAGCATGCTTGAATAATTGCATGCTCTAAGTTTGGTATACATTTTGCAACTTATAATTTGCTAACCAGGTCTTGTCTTAAAATCCTAGGTTCTAACTTGACTCCTCTCTGACCCTCAACCTCTAAAATACCTGAAGCCCTGAATTAGGTTCCTCCTCCCAGGATCACCCTCTGTCCATGTCTTGAACCCCAGAGCCCTAGCTCCAGAGCTCCAGATATCCAAGTATTCACAGATCAAGTCTGCCTTGTAAGGGCATTGCTTTCCTGGAAAGCCCCTGACTTAGCAGAACCTAATAACTATGCTGTATTAGATTATAGGCCCCACCATTGCAAATGAGACCAACACTTCTAAAATATTATAGTTCTTGAAGTTTAATGGTACAAACTACCATATCTGATCTAACAACATGAAGTCAGCCTTACAGGCTAAAGTCTTATGGGGAGTAATATTTGGAAAAAAGCTCCATCCTCTAAAGCCATCCACTGAATATCTTAACCTTATAACTACTACATGCCCTATTAGTAACCAGCCTCTTTAAGTTATTTATAAGGAGAAATCTGACTTGATAAAGGCATTACAATCCAAAGACTTTTCAACTTAGCAGACTGCTTATAATAAGTACAAGCACTGGCTTAATAAGGATGACTCCACCATGAGATTGATTTGTAATGCTATTAAATATACTCAGTGGAAAACTATAATCAACCTTGACAGTTCCTAAAAAATCTGAGAATATATGTGGAAAAACTACATTCAACAACAAAGTGGCATTAATGTTTACTACTATTATTAGCAGCTATATGTAAAGAAATGAGATAGTAACTCATCCTTGACCAATTACCTTAGATTCTATATGAATATTTGCTACTGTTTCATTGAAGCCAGTCATAACATTGATAATTATACTATTCTTAATGCCATGCTTCTTTCATTGCCTCAAATCCCCACTTAGGATGTTGTTAAGCAAAATCTATTGTTTCATAGCACTTCTTTAACTCTCAAAACCATGACTATAGAATTACTATCTATCTATAACAGAATAACTCTTGAGAATAGCTCTACAAATAAAATGTTAGCATTCTTATTTATGAAAAATAGTAATTTAAATAGGAGTAGAGTGAAAATTAATCAAAAGAAACTAGTTAAAATCAAATATCAGCTAAAACCCAATGACATCTGCTATAATTGTGAAGAAAAAGGACACTAGAGTCTAAAGTGCTCAAGGCCCAAGCAGCCCAAAAACTCTAGAAGTACAAATATATTCATATCCACAGTCAAACCTGGAGTACAAGAAATGAGAAAAGTACTCATAGCTATATATAATGAAATGCCCACTCAATAGTGCCACATTATGTCACATGGTGGCTAATTTAGGATATTACATCAATTACCAAGGGATCAAGAATCAGTATATTTTGGTAAGAAGCATAAATTCATTGCCTATCACTAATAAAGAGAAAATTGCATTTCAAACATACCTTCTTTCTAAAACAAACAATGTCCAACTTCATGATATGTTACATATTCCCACTCTTGTAGCCAATCTCATTAGCCTTGGACTGTTACAAAGGGCTAGCACTACCATTGACAGACTCACCTATAGCATCAGTCTCTTATGGCATAACAGAGAATTCTTGCATGTGAATCTAATAGAATCCCATAGCACACCTTATTATATCAAGACCATAATCATGGAAATAACTGATAATAACATTGCTTTTATTGCAAATGAATCTATAATGTGCTTATGGCATCAATGTTTAGATCATATTAGCCTATGCACTATCAAATATAGAATTAATCAATAGTTAGTTATGGAAATCAAAATAAAATTACTCCAGGAATTTAATAGGCTTTGCAGTGGCTGTGCAGAAGAAAAGTCCTCAAGGCCTCCATTGCTTAATACTAGTGAGACTAAATATGAATTAAATGAATTATTAATTATGGACTTGATAGGACCAATGAGTATATCCACCTGGGATGGCAATTATTATACTATGTTTACAATCAAAGCTAGTAAATGTTTTCCCTCTGGTTGACTCTTAAAAAGCAAAGAAGAGGTAAACAATGCTATTCATGAAATAACTGCATTATACAAATAAAGCAGAGAAAAATTTGTTAAAATAATTAGGACTGATAATAGAAATGAATTTATTAATTCAACCATACAAAAGTTCTGCATGTTAAATGGTATTTGGCATCAAACTATAAATCCATATCAACTCCAGCAGAATGGCATAGTCAAGCATGCCATCATCATCATAATGGAGATAGTTAGATTAATATTACATAGTGCTAAGATAAATTTACAATATTGAGGCAAAGCTTTTATATATGCTGTGTATACTTGATCTATCACACTGACCTCTACTTTACAAGGAAAAATACTCTTTACTAAATGTTATAATTGAAAACTGGATTTAGCACACCTTTGAATTTTTGGATCATTAGGATAAGCACATTCCAAAAGAAGCACATCATGAAAAGTTAGAATTCTGTACTGTATGCATTTATATACTAGGATGGTGAGCAGATGAAATAAAAGGATATAAACTCAAGAATTTTGAGAATAAAAAGCTTATCACTTCCAGGAATGTAGAATTCTATGAGGATGACACTCTAAATAAGCTTGCACACCTGAATCTAAGACTCATTCAGTCAACAATGGAAAAGATTAATGAGTTCATTAATACAGCAACATACTCTGAGACTGAGAAAGTAAAACAAGTCTCAATACATAATATTTCTTCCAAATCCAAGATTAAAGCATAATTAGAGAATCTACAACTATTAGACAATGAGTCAGTTAGTACTCCCACTGAAAATCTAAGGTATCCCTTGCCTGCACCTTATTCCACTACAGCTTGTCTCCTAACACCTTCAAATCCCCCTCCAGCACCTCAAAAGAGTACCAAATGGAAGGATCTGCCTTAGCACAAACTCTTCACTTGATTTAAAAGACTTCCTACAAAATATTGATAGAACAAAAATAATAATAAGCCTGATAAATATATGGCATTTGTTGCAGTTTCCAGTTCTAGTATTGAAACTGCTTTGTCATCAGCCAATGCCAGTGAGTGGCAAAAAGCCATTACTAATGAATATAATCAACTTGTTAAAAGAGGTGTCTTTATTGAAGTAACTGATTTACCTCTAGAAGAGAAGGCTATGGGAAGTAAAGTCATGCTAATAGAGAAGTTGAATGAGAATGGAGAATTTGTAAAATATAAAGCATGCATCATAGCTCAAGGATTCTTCCAGACTCCTGGAATCAACTACAATAAAATGTTTTTGTCAATAGCCAAATTCACTACTTTTTATGTATTCCTCATGCTGGCAGCAACCCTGAATTTTGAAATCCATCAAATTAACATAATTAAAGCATACCTAGAAGGAAAACTTGATGAAGACATATACATGAGGGCACTCCCAGAAATAGAAAAAACTCCTTACTGGAAACTTATCAAAATAATCTATAGATTGAAGCAAGCTAGTAGAAAATGGAAGGAAAAGTTAAATGAAGTCTTAATGAGTCTTGGCTTCTTACTTTCCCATGCTGATGATTGTCTTTATATCATTCATAAAGAAAATAAAATAATTCTAATCATTATAGTTTATATAGACAATATAATTATAACAGGACAAAATCTCATTCAAGTTGTTTCATTCAAAAGAGACATTGACAGGCACTTTGAAATTATGGATCTGGGGAAAATTCATTATATTTTAGGCCTTCAGGTTAAATGAAATCAAGCTGATTACACCATTTATTTGAATCAGTCACTTTACATCAGCTCAATTTTAGACCAGTTCAGTATAGCAAATTGTCATCCAGTATTAACCCCCTTGATTACAAATCAAAACCTATCACTGGCTTAAAGCCCCAATACAGATGAGAAACAAAAAAGCTATAAGCAATATTCCAATGGAATCAGCTATTTATCCCTGATTGGTTCTCTGCTCTATGTTATGCAGACATGCCCTGACATACAGTTCATGGTAAACTTATTAGCTCATTTCTTGAATAATCCAGGAATCCCACATTTTGTGGCATGTAAACATATCTTATGATATTTGAAAGGTACTCAAATATATTATTTGAAACTGAGAGGTCCATTGGACAAAGAAGTATGTCTGATCAGATGGAGCAATGCAAACTGGGCACAAGATAATCACAATTGCCATTCAGTTAGTGGTTGGTGCTTTGACATGAATGGAAGTATGATTTTGTGGTCCTTGAAGAAACAGTCAGTAACTGCTACTTTTACAGTAGAAGCAGAGTATATTGCCTCATCAAATGCCATGCAAGAGGCAATCTGGTTATGAAATCTGCTCAAAGACCTGGACTTTTCACAGGTTGAGGCTACCATTATCCACACAGACAGTACCAAAAGTATTGCTTTCTCAAAAAATCCTGTAAGACACTCTCAAGCAAAACACATTGATATTTGATATCACTTTATATGTGAATACATTTCTCAAAATAATATTCATCTGGAGCATGTTTTGACTCATGAGATGATTGCTGATGCCCTACCCAAAGCTTTGCCTCATGAAACCTTCAGAAAGTATTGTGTAGAAATGAGAGTCTTGTCATTTTAGCTGGGCATATCTCAGTGGAAATATATGTGAATCCCTACATATTGGGTATTGTTTTGATTGCCTGATTAATTTGCACACAATGGAGGTTGTCTGATGACATTCCATGGTGAACTGATAGAGGGATCAGTGATTTGATGAAGAAAGCTAAATTGAGATAATGAGGAAAATTGAGCAGGCTTCAGTAAAATGCTTATATCTCAATGGGACAACCATCAAGCCCTATTGTGTTTGGTATCATTAAAAAAATCTGAACAATTTGCACCTGATAAAAAAAAATTTAAAGGCATTTAGTGGAGAATTGGAGGAGGTTTTAATAATTTACAGAATCTGAGCACTAAAAACATTAGAGGACTCTCTCTTGGTCAGGAAAATCTATACCAAGTCTCTTGGGACTGGAAGATGGAGGCCCAATAACTGGAAAATGTCATACATCACAGGGAGAAGAAATGACATAAATAGAGAGGGATTCTGTGACATTCAGCAGGTTGCTAATTGCATGTGCTCAGAATTCCCAGAGAGTGGATATTTTAGGCCCAAGACAATAGTATACTTCAAGTCATTAGTTTAATATGTTTTTAGACCTTCTTTTGGTGTGACTAAGGTTGCATTGACTGAAAACCAATAAACTCTATTACCCACCTATATATTTCATAAAAGAACTTTGTGAAGTGTAATTTAGCCCCAGAACTTAGTGAAAGCTGGTTCATTTGTGATTGCCTCTATTCAGACTAATCCAAATAACCTAATTTCACATCAACATGAGAGAGATACAAGAAACCTTTTCAGTTCCACAAAAAGGCACACAATGTACCAGACATGAATAACCACAAGCAAGTGTATTGGATTCTAATCTACACAATAATGCAAGACTAAATTATGATATGTGTGCATGTTAGAATTGAGGATTGTCATGTAAAAACATCCCTTATACTTCAACAAAGTTTATTATTGATTACTTCTACTCAAACTAATTCAAACAATTTACTTTTGCATCAATGCCCCATTGCTTCACATGGGAACAGAAGAGGTTTTTGGCTGTTTACTTCCATCACCTCAAGGAATTTAAAATGCCTGGTTGCCAAACACATAGCATGGCACAGGTACAGCAACAACTCATATGCATCAGACAGAAGGAGAGTTGATAAGGGAGTGTCTAGCATTCTCTGGCAAGAAATATAGAAGACTTAGACATGGAATATTTTTTGCCTCGTTCTTTGTCTCTATCTGGCTTCTTTGTCTCTGTTTCCATTTTCTTCTAATGAGGGCACCAAGGAGGATACTGAAGCAGAACTTGGTATGCTGTATGCCGATGCAATTGGTTGGAGGCAATGTTCTTACAGCAGACTTTGTTCCCTTTTCAGCTTGGTAGTTGAAAATACATACTACAAGACTTGTAAAGTATTGGCAAGTTACGACAAGCTTCAATAAGCATGCCAACAACCAAGGCAAAGAGCAACCGGACCTCAGATTGCAGCCTAATCAATACCACATAGGCACGGCACTTGATCTCTTCGTCCAATGCATTATGGTAGGTAGCTGCTTATAAAGTCTCGTTAAAACAATTTTATCCCTCTGTAGCCTTGTCACCCTGGAAAAATTCCTTTGGAACCATGGACATATCTGATGATTGCTGGACAATCAACATCTCTCGTCTCTCCTATTGATGAGGGTAAGGGAGCTACCATGTAACGGATTGGGTAGAAGATAGCAATCATCAAATACATGTCAATAGTCATAAATGGCACATTCTTAACATCTGGTCGTTCAACTACTCTGATACAAAAGTTTCAAGAGACATGCTGCTAGTTGTTACACTTTTCCAACGATTGTTAATTTCCTTTGAATCTGAGCTTTGAAAAGGGTTGTTGAGCTGCTTGCATATCACAGGTGAAGGTGTAGGTGCCAGAGTTTGAGTATTATCTGGCTCAGAGTCTATATGCATTAGATACAGAGCAACTTTAGCAGCTCGTAGGTTCGGCAGGACAATCTCTCACCTCTCATCGCTGTCAAATTGTTGCTGGAATTAGCTAGTTGGAAGCCAGCCTCGATGAGACGTCCCCGCCGCTCTTCCATTGCATGTTGATTAATCATCCGTTCGTCGACATCACTTCGTCGCTTGGCTCTCACAGATGTATTCTGTACAAGGAGTTTGGGTCACTGCTATACCAGATGAGGTCAAAGAAAAGACCTACTTTTACCAAATCCAAAGCTTCTTGGCATTTCAGCTTGGCCGTGTGAGCCTGATTTCTGTTTTGACCATATTTCTTGGCTCGAACGATGAAAGTGTCGAACGACGATCTATCTCGACAGGCTATTTGGACTGTTTCTCTAGCTCTGGTAACAGCGATCAAGGCCACGAAGAGTTTCGCCATTGAATCAACTCACTTGTCGTACTCCTCCATAGACGTGTCGAATTCCTCGTCATTTAGGTGCACGCTGTATTCGGCTATCCTGTCTATAGCATCATCAAGGAGACGACGAGCTTCCTGTAACGGGTCACGGATTTTCTCGTGCTTGTTGATGGTCAAGAGACCTAGGGATAAGACGTCGACGGCGAATGAGCCAATCGTGGCCCAATTAGCAACGGTACTCAAGACCATCACAATAATATGCTGCAGACAAGGTTGTGAGTTGATTGATCTCTGAAAGTTACGACGAATTTATAAAACTAAAAAGTAGCATCCTCGAATTTGGAACAAACGGCTTGTAGTGGTGACACGCGCTCATCGGTAACAGAGGTTTCATTGTTGTTGTTGTCACTCAGGTACGGGAGAAGTAAACCCGCGCATTACCACGCTTGTCAAACCCTGTGACCACGTTTCGATGGATATGTCAATTCTTCAACGACTTTTAGATCCTTGAAAAATGGCTAGTCCGTTCGACCCTGGAACCTTTGTCGTGTCTTATAAACCTGGAGCACCAAAGAAAAAAGGAGGTGAATTGCTACAGGTTGAGGTTTTCTGGAGACAACATTGTCAGTTTCTCAAAGACCATGGCTACACCCTCCGCCCTCGCTATCAGCCGAATTGGAGGCCTTCTTGGTTAGAGACGTCAAAGAATTGGCTTGAGTGTGAAGACGGAGTATTTTCGAGGGTGAGCAGCTTCAATGTCTGAGACGAATGTTGGTCCCCTCAGTTTGTTCATAATTCGTAGGGCAGCGTGATAGACGCAACGCGTACTGACGGGACACCTGTCATGATAAAAGCCGTTCATCCCACTCGCTCACCCGACGAGATCCCTGTCGGGAAACTTTTGTCATCTGAACGTCTGGTTTCCGCAAAGAATCACTGCATACCTTACCTAGAAATCATCGATCCACCAGAAGGGTCAGATAAGGTATTTTTGGTTTTGCCTCTTTTAATTCCTACAGAACTAGCGCCATTTCAAACTATTGGTGAGGCTGTGGAATTTTTCCGCCAAATATTTGAGGTATGCCCCGCTTTTCCTCAAAGACCAGATGCTTATGATGTTGCCAGGGTTTAGCATTCATGCATGAACACAACATCGCACATGAGTAAGACATCAACATTTTGGTTATTCAAGTTGTTAACCACTTTTGTATGAGCATAGAGATTGTAAATATGATAACATTATGGCAGACAGTCGCCACCTTTTCGATGCACCTCCTCATCCATTCGAGCGTTATATGAAACGTGACTTCAGTGGTCCGATTTCTGTCGTCGCGTCTCGTACCAGAAAGCCGGTCAAATATTATCTCATAGACTTTGATCTATCTAAAGAGTACCCTCCTGGAGGGCCACCGCGTCTCGAAGAACCACCATGGGGAGGTGATAAGACTGTACCAGAGCATTTACTACCAGATGCTCCGCCTTGTGACCCATTCCCAGTCGATGTATATTGTTTAGGTAATTGTGTTAGGGAGAATTTTCTTGACGTGCGTGCGTTTTGTCTTGTAATTTTTCACGATTTGACTGCGGTAAAGGGCGATGGATATCGCAAAGGAAGGAAGGGTTTTGAATTCATGCGTGAGCTTGTCGACGACATGACAAACTCCGATCCTACAAAACGACCTCAAATGAGCGAAGCCGTCGCTCGCCTTGATGCTATTATTGACGGACTTGGTGACTGGCAACTGCGTTCCCCTATTGTCGAAGTTGGACAACGTCCTGAAGGTACAACTTTCATCACACACTGGATAAAACAACTTTATCGCAAAGTGCGCGGAATTCCCGCAATACCCAGAGTTTGAGTATGTTTAGGCATACTGAACTTGGCTTTAGAGAAACCTACCTCGATTATACTGATCTACTTATTATCATTACTCACTGCCTGTGCATACTGTAACTTTCAGCCCCTAAGCTTCTATCAAAGTAGTACTGTCCAATTTCTGTTGAAGATTGATGGGCCATCATAAGTTTGCCATTCATGTCCAGCCCAGGTGTTGAGGTTATTGATGGTTAACTTTGGAGAGATAAACATGATGCAGTTCTGTCATGTTTATGTATATTTCCATCTTAGTCTCTATATGGTGTCATACATGTTTGTTAATCACTCCACATATTTCATATGTAAGTATACCTTCAAACAGATAGTCACTGGAGCTTTTTTGGGGCTAACAGGGGTTGCCTTGGAATTAATATGGAAGTTGACTGAGGATAGCCAAGAAAGTCTTAGAACAAGGAGGGGTGACACAGCATAGTAGCAGAATTGGTAGTGTATATTCATGTGTAATGGACAAAGACTATAATAGAATACTGGAGTCAAATATTGAGAGATAATTTGGCTCCGGGGTGCAGCACAATATTTATATTTATCAATAGTAAGTATATATCATAATTTTATAATAAAGTTGTCATAATGAGATAAAGAAAACATATGGGTGTGTAAGACAAAAGTGATGTCATTTGTGACATCTCAAAGCTATGTGTCATACCCTTCAACACTCCCACTTGACACTATTTTATTGTCAAGATGTGATGCTTTCTTAAGATAAGTCACCTAATCTCCAGAAACCTGAGCATAGGTCACATAATCATGGTCACATGATTGATTTAGGTGCACATGTCACATGATTATAGTCACATGATTGATTTGGGTGTGCATTAAAATCAAAATATTGATAAGCTGATTTCTTAACATTTAGACCACCAATAAGGCTGATCTAATATAATATAGGGAAGGCTCTTCAAAGCAGTTCTGGCTATGTCATTTGCCTACAATTTTCAGCAGAACTGCTTACAGTTTTCAGCAGAAATCTGTTTTATTCAGACTTTTTGATAATCAATAGCTTTGTCTTGTCTCATTGTTGAGACAGACATATCAATGTTACTATCTTGTGTTTTCTTATGCTATTCCATATATCTTGTATTTAATCCTGCAACAAGTTATAGGCTTCAGCCTCAAACTTAATCAAAATCATTGCTGCTTATTTTCTTCTTCCATTTATCATTCTTATTATAATAGCTTATACACTTCTCCATTTATTTGCAACTACTTGCACTACAATATCCTCAGCAAGTTTTATTATTTTAATTTGTTCAGATGGGCTAAGAAGATTTTACTACTAATAGTTGAGCTTTGGGATTAGAAACATATAAGAGTAAGGCACTACAAGGATTTAATGCTGAGTGTGTAACAGCAAAGAAAAAGGAAGAGCAGATAAAATAGAGCAAAAGAAAAATAGACAGGTGAAGAAATGAAGAATAAGAGGTGAAAAAAGTAAAACTGGAGAATAAAAGAAAAAATGGAGATAGAAACAAAATAAGATGAGATAAGATAATAAATGGTGAGTAAGAAGATAAGCATAGTTAAAAGTAAATGAAGAAACAGGTTAAAAGATATTCAAAATATAAAAGGAATTAGAAATAAGAAGATAATGAAAGAGTACAAATAAAACAGAGTTAAGATAGAGTTAGTGAGAGTTAAAATGATATTAGAAAGAATTAAGATGGAGCTAAACAGAATGTGGAGAGACAAACAAAATGAATTGAGTGAGTTGAAATGGACTTGAAGTAAAACAGAGTTAGAACTGATTGGAAAGAGGTAAAATAAAAAACTAGATAAAATAGAGTCAAAAAAGAGATAATCAAGACAAAAAAAAGATGAGTTGCAAAGACTTGAAACAAAATGAGATGGAGATAAGAGATGGCAGCAAAAAGATTAGATTAAGAGAGACAAGAAAGATAAAAACAAAACAAAAAAGAAAAACTAATATTGGCAAATTAATATTACCAAAGTTAATCTTGAGACTACTGACTGACTATAAAGAGATCTTCTCTATATACTTAGTATATATTTTGAAAAGCAGGATTGATTGTGTGGCAAAAGTAATTATGCAGTAAACAGAAACTGTGGAGTAATTGCTTGCTATAGCATTAATAGGCTACATTTCTTTTTTATCTTAAACTAACTAATAAGGCTGATCTAACATGATATGGAGAGAGCTTTTTAAGGCAATTCTGGCTATGTCATTTGCTTATAGTTTTTAATAGAACTGCTAACAGTTTTCAGCAGAAGCCTGTTTTATTCAAACTTTTTTATAATTAATAGCTTTATCTTGTTCCACTGTTGAGACAGATATATCAATATCTTGGCATCATTGTATCTCCTGATGGAGTTTGAATGGACCCAACCAAAAGTTGAAGCAATAACCTCTTATCCAAGACTATAGAATATCAAGGAAGTATAATTCTTTCTAGATTTTACTAACTTCTACAGATGGTTCATTGACAACTACTCTGGCATTACTAAATACCTTAATCACCTGACTCAAAAGAACCACCCCTAGAACTAGAACTCTAATTGTCAAAGTATTTTCAAATTCCTAAAAAAGGCATTTATCTTCACTCTCATTCTCTGATACTTTGATTTGGCACTACCTATTATTCTTGAATGCAATGCTTTGGACTATGCCATTGCCAGTATACTATTATAAATGGACTCTGATAGCAAGGACTTGCATTCTGTCACCTTCTATACTTGGTTTATGATTTCTGCTAAGCTCAATTATGACATCTATAACAAAGAGCTCTTTGCAATTGTAGAAGCATTCTGATAATAGCATACTTACTTTAAAAGAGCCTGACATTGCATTTAAGTCTACTCTGACTACAATAATTTGTAGTACTTCACCACTATGAAGCAATTTAGCCAGAGGCAGGCCTAATAATTTGAGACCCTGTCTAAGTACAACTTTACTATCAACTATCAACCTGAATGACTTAGTGTAAAGCTCAATGCCTTTACTAGATGCCCTAATATATACTCAAAAAAGTTCTTTAAAGCAGATTAAAATGCCTTTAACTACTGCATGATTCTTTTCTCCAAATAGATTAATACCATGTTACTGCTCAATGAAGAATATCTTTTGAATCAGATTTGAAGTGCTCTGATCAACTCATACTTTTACAAGTATGACTTTCAGAGTATACCAGAGAAACTTGCAGATGATGCATTCATGCTCCTCTTTTTTATCTTTTCACCTAATCAGAAACTTTTGCTCCAAAAATAACACATCTATGTTTCATACTATGGCAGAATTACAATCATAAGCTATATAGCCACTTTAGTATTAGGAAGATCCTTAAACTCATTAATTGAATGTTCTTCTGGCCTAGAGTAAAGAAGGACATTATTCAATACATATATTTCTGTGATATCTGTTACTATGTCAAGATACTCCAATACTAGCCTTTCAGACTTTTCAAACTGTTACCAATCAGCAAACAACCTTAGTTCTCCCTTTTTATAGACTATATCATGGAGCTACCAGACTCTAATAACCATGATATAATTCTTGTAATAGTCTGTTGCTTCACAAAGCAAGCAGTCTTCATCCTCTGCTACACCACCAATAATGCCCTAGAGTTTACTCAACTCTTCATTTGACACATTTTCTTAAAGTATGAATTCCTTAATAACATTGTTTCTGACTGCAGAGCTCTGTTTATCTTTAAGTTTTAGCAATCACTCTATTATGCTCTAAATATTAAATTAGCTCTCTTTACTGCTTATTACCTGGAGACCAATGGGCAGACCAAATAAGTTAACAAAACCCTAAAATAATACCTCTGCATTTATGTAAACTATCTTCAGAATGATTAGTGCACTGAACTTCTTTTTGCAGAATTCACTTACAATAACACACCACATTTGGCCATAGGAGTCTTGCCTTTCTTTGCTAACAAGGGTTACAACTCCTAACTCATTGTCTTTCTACAAAATATAACCTTCTACACTGCTAACAGGACATATAGCAAATAGGCTAACTCAAAGTAAAAACTAACCCTGAATTGGCCCATAGGCACCCACATTTGGCTCAACCACCAAAACATCAAAATCCAATGACTATTACTCAAACTCAACCATAAGTGCTTTAAACCCTTTCAAATAACCAAAAAGATCTCTTTTTATACTTATTACTTTGACTTACTTCCAGATATAAGGGGTATTCACCCCATGTTTTATGTCCACTTCTTAACCAAGCACAATTCCAATACCTTCCCTGAATGCTGGAGTAAGCTCCCTTCCTCCATAAAGATAATTAGAAAATTTCACTATGAGGTGAATAGAATATTAGATTTCCACCATCATCAAGGATAAATAATATACTTGGTTAGATGGGTAGGTTATGGCCCTAAAGATGACATTTGGAAACCCCAAAACTACCTTGCAGATGCTCTCAATGCTCTCTAGAAATTCCACCAATACTTCTCAGAAAAGCCCAAAGATTCTATGATCCACTGAATGCACAAGGACAGTTGCAGGCATAATTCTTATCTTTCAGATTTACTAGGGATTCAACTTTCACCAAGCTTATTGAACCACTCTTATAAGAACAGCAATCAGAAAATATATTCAGAACAAAAGGAGAAATATAAAGAGGCACCAGCAACAAGACCTGATATAATGCCTAAACTACCTACTGAGCATGACTTGAACTAGATGACCTCCTTTTCTATAAGCCTGCCTTGATCTTTCTCTCTAACTCCCTTAGCCATACTCCACTAGACTTCATGCATCACATCCTTCATTTATGGCATTGGCTTGCCCACATTAATCACAATCTAATTCAACTTCTGAGTTACTCCAAAAGAACAATGACAATGCATCACTTTAAAGTCTGTTATTATCTAGAGGCTGACTCTGATAGCTAAAGGCAACTAATACTTGGAGTAAACTTGAGCCAGACCATTCTTAATATGAAGGTACATGAAGATTATGCTATTTAGCAGCTCCTAATGAGCATGAATCTAGCCTACTTTATGAAAAGTCAAAGTTAGCACAAATGCCTAAAATAAGCATATACTTAGTTCTGACACTCATAATGTAATCACTATCAAAGCCACCCAATCTTATGCAAACTCAGAATCAGTCAAGGCTGCTTGAGATAGTGAGAATCCTGAAAGTGGCATGCCCAATAAGCACCAAAACTCTTTATACTAATTTTTTCTTATGCCACTTTCTGCAGTACTAGTTTGAACTTCTACCTCTACAAACTCAGGCCTCAAAACTTCTGCTGACACCCCACTCTTTACTTCTAATGCCTCTTTCCCAGCCTGAATCACTATAAAACTTACTTCCAGACTAGGCAATATAAGCAAGGAGAGAGCTGAATCTATAGAACTCACCTCCAAGTTAGGCAAGACAATTAGGGAAGAAGCTATATTAAATCAAAATAGATGCCCCAAAATAAATACCAGCTTCTCCAACTCCTCTCTATTTACTATCTCAACATTTTGCAGCTCTATTCCAATCTCTGACTGTGATCTGGATAGTTTCCAATAGCCCCCTGATGTACCTTAAATAACTCTATATAGATGAGGCTAAGGCACTGTCACTGGCTTCAAAGGACTAATAAAGCACCACAACCTCCACTTTCATTACTAAAAAACATGCTAACTGGGCTAAAAAATATGCTTGAAGACTATTAAGCTCTGAACAAAGATCAGGAGGAAAATTGCATTGGAGATGCAGAAGCAGATGAATAACTATATAAGAAATCAGATAATGCATAAGCATTAT
Organism: Termitomyces heimii; assembly: GCA_003313675.1. NCBI lineage: Eukaryota > Fungi > Basidiomycota > Agaricomycetes > Agaricales > Lyophyllaceae > Termitomyces > Termitomyces heimii. The sequence continues at coordinate 9,445 of QLON01000392.1, read as the reverse complement.
AGCCTGACAGACTTCTAGTGAATTAATAATCAGTGATGCTGCTTTTTCCTCTCCCTCATCCTTTACACCTAAGAGCCCTAACTCCAACATCAACTGATCTTCCTTAGAGGATGAATCCTTTCTTAATGATATTAACTCAATAATTAAGTTGTCTCCACTAGATGCTCAGCAATCTTACACTTGACTTTGTACCTGCTCCCAGATGAAAGGCTTTGTAACTGGCCATTGGGGCTTAGAACACTTACTTTCCAAGATCTTGTAGACTCATTCAGGGTCTCAGCCCCTTGGCTTCAACAGCTAAGTGACCACTCATTGAAGTTGAAGGAATAATGGGCATGCTTTGACCAGCAGACTTTGCATGTCACCAGTTCCTAATAAGACTAGAAATAGACTAGAGCTAAAGTATAGGAGACCTTCTAAACATGGCAGAAATTGCACTAATAGAAGATAAGGGCACAAAATGAGGGACTGAAGAATATATACCAGGATATAAGTAACACATCACTCATAAGAAAGAGCAAAGGAAGGAAGCCAGTTCAAAGCTCTTTCCACATTGTATAGAGTTAAAAATGCACTGTAGAAAGGGTGAAGTACAATGGCTCTATAGTATATCTCCAAAGAAACAAGGGAGACTGGACAACAATGAAACCAAAAAAGAAGCAGTAAAGCTACTTGCCTTCTGCTTCTAAAGATTTACAAAGAATAAACAGAACTAAATTAGTAATATGCCAAGGATATGCACTATATAAATGATTGATCTTCTAAATATCCACAACTATATTTTATTGGAACTGCTCTTTCTTATATGCCACTCAATTGTCTACACAATCAGTTTTAAGAGAAGGGAAACTCAAGAAACAAGACTTAAAAAGAGACAACATAAAGAGAACTATGGAAAAAAACTGCAAAAAAAATTTTTGTATTCTTTCACAACACTAGTAAAAATAATAGATGTAAAGCTTCTTTACACTTAGCACCTTTGAAGCTTCATAGCATTTCTAGAGTCTCAATGTGAAGAGGAGAGTGATGTCATAACTCCACCACACTCTTCTAAGCATGACTACACTGATTCCTGCCTTGCTTTCTTTTTTAATATTTGACTCCCACTAATCTAATTACTGGGCTTTTCCAAAGTTACTGCTTCTCAACACCCCAATGAAGCTAGATTACTTCTAACACCAGACAAATGCCATTCCACAGTATTGCCCCACAGTTCCTAACTTTCATACCATTATTCTGCTGCTTAATTGCACCAAGACCTAATTTCCTCTAGTACACAATTACTTCTGAAGTCCAAGACATCCTATAGGTATTTAGAGAGTAGCCTCATAGTTAGTATGATAGTTTTAATATTGCTTGCCTACATATCTCTAGGTTTCTTACTTATTTTTCCTTTTCCTCCATATCATTACTCTCTTAATCCTATTCCATTTCCTTTTGAATCTATCTTGTCTCTCTCCTCAAGCTTTTTCCCTCAACTTGACTCAGCTCCAACCTCTAATTTCTCTAGTCCTTTTCCTCTCAATTCTATATTATTGTTTTATTATTTCTTTCTCATCCCATTTTACTCCCCATCTATCTCTTTCTATTTTTTCTGCCTCATTTTCTTCTTTAACTTAATCCTCTTTTCTCTCTTACTCACATTTTACTCTTATCTTGACTTTGTTTCTCCATCTCAACTCTATCTCTTTGTCCTACTTACTCCTGTTTTACTCACTTTTCTTTTTCTCTGGTCTTTTAATTTCCATTACCTCTCTTCTATAATCTTTTTCTACATAGTTCTATTATCCCCTCCATTCCCTATAATTCCTTGGGTGCTTAACTTCAACACCAGCTTCAAACCTCTATATATGTCTCTTTTTTTAGCAAAAAACAACTAGTAAGTTTTTGCTTAACAGAGTAAGCCCTTGAATCAGCAGGACCTAATAGTGAATAAAGCAAGAATGAAGAAAGAAGGAGTAAAAAAAGAAAGAGTAAGAAATCTCTTAATAATTACCTGACATTATTATATAGCACTAGCCACCCACAGCCAATTTAGCTAAGTTTACAATTCATCTCTTCATAGTGCATTTACTGGTGCACTTGATTACTTTTCTGCATTCTTGATGCAATTAGCCAATTGTCCTGGCTACTGCACCTTCTACAGTTCTACATATCAATTTAGAGCTACTAGCTCCTCACAATGAGCCAAAGGCTTTCATGTTGTATTGTCTAAGCTTCATCAAACTTTTAATTTGAGCTATTTCCTACTAGTTCATTAATAGCCAATAATTTCATCCACATACCACTCTTGGTAAATATTCACCTCAAAATCATATGGTACTGATGTTATTCAATTCAGAAAAAGTCTATTATTATTCATCTAATATAGTTACAACAGCAATATATAGCATTTTAAATCCTTCCAAATGTGAGTACTTAGCTATTTTATTGCCTTATTTGGATAAAAGTTAGTATTTTAGTACTGCTCTCAATAGTATTCTATCAATTACCAACTTCATTGCTTGATGCACTATTACTACTAGTTGCCCACTATTTTGTAATGCTTTCAGAGCATCTTTTGATTTATCAAGCAGGTCACCTAACATCATTATGTAGATAAATCTTCTTTAGTTAAAAGTTTATTATGTATAGCTATATACAAAGTTTAAAATTTGAGAAAATTGATATAAAGCAATAATTAAGTGCTGAGTGCTGAGTGCAAATAATTCAAATTTGAATTATTCAAAAAAATAAAACAAAGTTACAAGCTTAAAGTGCCTTAGCCTGCAGTATAAAATATGTCCAAATGTTAAATTCTTTATATATATAAATAAGACAAAAAACAAAACTGCTTAGTTAATTGTTAAGTAGTTCAAAAATACAATATTTACATGCATATTATGCATACAAAAATATAAACAAAATTCAAAAATATAATATACAGTGCACTAGTGCTATTGTTATTATAATGAAAAAGCATGAAAATTAAAAAAAAACATATGCCACAACTCTACTACACTTTTTTGGATAGAGCTACATTGAATACCACTTTTTTCTCTTTCAATCTTTGACATTACTAATTTGATTACTGAAATCATCAAGTTTTTCTAAATAAATTACAATACACTTGTATTCCCACACAAACTACAGCACCTTCAAACTGCTGCAAGATTACTTCTAACACTCCAAATGCAGTTTTTCCACACTATTACAAAATCACTTCTGATATCTTGCAAATACCACTGTGCACAATTATTCTGCAAGATTCAACTCTTATATAATTATCTCACTACTCAATCTTGCTACCACTCAATCACTGTAAGCATGACCTCTGGAGGCTGTGGCTCAGTCACACAGCTGGCAGAGGGAAATCTAAAGAAAACAAGTCTAAAGATTCACTCTACCCATTGATAGAAAATATTCTAAGGTTGAGTCACACAACAATCACATGTGACATCACACTGTGATGTTATGCTTTGTAACTGATGTCATAGTTATGGTTACATTATAGTGGGAATTGGATCACTTTTAATGAGGGCTCCATTAAAGCCCTCATCAAAAGTAATCCATTTTCCAGAGTCTGGCAAAGGCTCTCAACTAATGAGGAAGTTTGTTTCCATGGTCCAGCCAGTAAGGAGTTTGACAAAGACACTTGACAGCAGGTGAATTAAAGTGAAAAGGCCTGAAAATTGGAAGAAAACATGGAGTAAAAGACTTCTAAATGGGTAGTTTCCTGACAATCACCTCTATTGCACAATCATTTTCAATGCCTAAGTACTTAGAGAAAGCCCCAGTAGTTGGTACAGTAGCCTTGATATTGCCAATGTTGTCTGGTTTTTTATTTAGCTTCTTCTCATCCTCATCTCTTCTCTGTCTCTCATTTATTTTATTTCCAAATTGATCTTATTTTGTTTTTTTTTTTGACTTTTTTCATCTCTATCTTGCCTTATTTCCATTTTTTCAACTCTCTCCTACTTTCTTTAGCTCTCTCAAGTTTCTGTTCTATTCTGCTCCAGCCTTTCTTGATTCAACTTGGCTCTAACTTTTATTTTACTCCAGTTTTCCTTTTTCCTTCTTCATTTTTCTAAAACCTCTCCTATTCCTCTTTGTCTCTAACTTAACTTTATTTATTTTATTTTATTTATTCTCTCTTACTCTATTTTAACTCTGTACCTCTTCTCCTCTTCTTCCTTACTACATACTTCTATTTTTCCTTCTCTGATCTTCTCCCTGTATTTTTAGTTTTCTTTTTATTTACTTTTTTCTACACCCCTTTATATTTACTCCTCCAGCATCAAACTTTGGCACTCACCTCTTATTCTATTGATAAGCCCTGGGCTAGGTTTGCCAATGTTTGGCTTTATTTAGCAATGGTTTCCTTAGCAACTAATAGGACAGCTATTGCTACAAGTTCTAAGGCAAGTCACTTGTCACATTATCAGTCACACCAACAGATGGCAACCAACAGTTCCCAATGGCCACTAACAGCAGCAGATACATCAGCAGATCTGTCCATCACTGCTGAGGTTATGCTGCTAATTATCTGCTGATGGACAGATTAGATTGCAAGGTCACATGGTGCATTAACTAAGTGACTTGGCAATAGTTAGCCAGTGTTCTTTGGATGTTTCACAAGTGACACTTCTATTTTGCTACTAATTGATTAATTATTGCACATGGACTTTACCAATTTTTAGCTTAATTTATAGTAAACTACTTACTTTTTTTGACTTCACTATTTATTGCTAACCCCAAGGCCTGCCAACAGAGTCTTTATAATTTTACTATAAATACTGTACTGACCAAACTAGTAAGAAGAGAAATAAATCCCCCTTTTTGACATCACTCAGAGTTAAGAACTAATTTTGCTTACTGTTTGACTCTTGCTACTTCAATACTGCCATTCAAGTAACACTTCAACTTTATGCACTAAACTTATGCTAGTAATCATTGTTGCTGACTCACCAAAGCCCTCAATGACAAGGCAATATTTTCATCTTTACTCTGCTAAGCACCTTCTCTTTTCCACACATCACTTACTATTTCTCCCTGCCAAGTTTCTAGAATTTGCCTAATACTCTCATTAGCAAGCCCAAATGCTAACCTTTACCATTACCACTGAGTTAACATTACCATTGCTAGCACTCAGCTACTTTCAGACATCATCAAATTGAAGCCCATTGCAAAGAACTTAGAGCAGAATTCCACCAGAACATAGCAGCATCTGTAATGTCCAAAAGTCACATGGAGTCATATGAGTTGCAAAAAACTTGCACATATCTTTTTTTCTCCTGATAACTAAGCCTAAAGGCCAGATAGTGTGATTCCACCCACCAACAATAACAAACTTTGAAGTGTCATTGTGAGTATCCAGATTAGCTTAGTATATGAAATCTCAAACACAGGCCACTGTGTCTGATCATAAGTACATAATTTCTGATAAGAGTAATCCTTGTATTATCCTGAACCGTCTTTGTTCCCTCTAAGGGCAGCTGCTGAGTGGCCCCATACTCAAGAATATGAGCATGGGAGTATATAATTGTAGTAAATCATTGATGTGGTGTCCAAGTTTCTGCTGATGCTTGACAAACCACTTAGACCTAGAAGGATAATAGCCCCAGATTGTATGAAGCGTATTCCCAAAGACGTATGACGGAATACCAACTTGTTACAATGTCAATCTATTCCAGCGTCCGGTAATGTCGCCTGATCGAGAATACAAGAGATGTCATATCAGGAATGTTGGTAGAGTGGTACAAACGTTCACAATGAACCACGGTCAACAATGAAGGCTCTCACAACGACGATACACTGAGGTTTGGAGTTGTCCAGATCGACGGTATACGCTTTATTTCCCTCCTTTGAACAGAGTGCATAAGAAACGGGAAGTTTGCTGATACAATGAGGATCAACGAAAGTGAACACAGCTAAGAGCAGCTAAGAGCAGAACAGCAGAAGTGAGCATCAAATGAAGAGGAAGTCTAGACGAAACTGTGTCTTTGGATGATACTATTGCCATCGGGCACTTTTGACTCGGAAATTAATGGAACGGTGATGAGGAAGTTCCAGGATCACAGCACTTTGGGCTTAAATAATACGCCGGCCAGTATTTCCAAATGGTCCGGAGTTTTAAAATAATGCTGTAAGTCTAGAAAGTAGCGGCGGACTTTTGTTTCTACAAAGAGGTTGGCAAGCAAAGAACACTATAGTACAGTTGACGTTATAGGAATAGTCTGAATCGCATGTGGCAACTACCCACTTCTCTCCCTTTGGGCTCCCTTCGTTATCTCGCAAGTGCTCTTTGCAAAAGGATGCGTGTAAACTTGACGTCGGTCGCCACCCATCAGACAAATATAGTAGCATCGTAACCCTTTCCCCCTTAAGGCTACATCATTCGTCAATATTTTAACGGTGAAGTTGGTCCAGGAGGATCGGAGATCATTTTCTCCCACGACGATCTATGCCCATCACGCTGACTTGTCTCCGTCTTTCAAGTCTGGAAGCGCGCCGGGCCATTGTCACAGTTACTTTCGAAAAACTTTTGACTAATGCCGAATCGCGGCAAAAATCGAACTTCACAAGCTAAATCTCAAGAAGAAACCAATATCCAAGTCATATCTAGTTATGGTTCAAGTGTGGTACCTCCACAGTCGATCCCTTTGACGCGTGCTACTCTGGCCGACCTTGCGCTGCAGCGACAGAAAAAGCGAGATGCTCGCGTAGCTCAAAAGAAAGCTAAGTCAGAAGCCTTGAAGAACACTGTCAGCCCCTTGTACTGCTCGTGGCTCCCTACACTAAATATTTTTAGGGGAACAACTTGTTCCAAGGTGGAGACTACGAGGCAGCTGTGGACGCTTATGAAGAAGCCATTGACGAGTACAGAGCTACTGCCGTATTGTTTTCTAATCTAGCCGCGGCATATCTGAAGCTCGAACAGTGCGTTTCTGCAACGTTTGATTTTTGTATTATTAGAAGTTCGCAAATTTCAGATACGATGAAGCTGAAGACGCAGCAACAGAAGCTCTGCTGCTGGATCCCAAAATGGTCAAGGCCCGCTATCGTCGTGGTTTGGCCCGTAAAGAAAGCGGACAGTACAAAGCAGCTTTAATAGGTATGTCCCCATTCAATAGTGCAGTATTTAAGTTAATCACGCTTTCTTCTTCAGATTTTCAAACTGTATTGGAACAAGACTCAACGCGTATCGAAGCTCGAAATCAAATTACGGAAACCGATTTTTTATACGACCAGTATGGAGACGTCTTCTCGGAAGATGCCAATACTGATGGGCTAGGCTATGGTTGGCCCTACCACGACGATGAACCTGCGCATGTGTCAGACTCTGAATCAGACTCTAGTGATTGTAATCATATCGGAAACGGTGTTCCGTGTCGTTTTTACAATCATGGAGGTTGCTCGCGCAAGGACACCTGTCGCTACTCGCATGCGCCTGACGAATTAAGCGAACGAGACAAATTGTGTGCACTTTCTTTTTTTATGTTATCTTTCCCTTTACGAACATCAATAGGGGTCGTAATGTATGCCTCTATTCCCTGTTCGACTCATGCAAATTCGGCGAGGCAAAATGCGTTTACTCACATGATAAAACTTTTCTTCCTCACGGATGGTGGAGCCATCCAGAATATGTTGTTTTAATAAAGGAAAAGTTTGACGCGCACGAGGTCGGGGATCAGGACAAAGATGCGATTGCGGACCTCCTCAAAACCTTTAATAGACTCCACGCAACGGCAGCGGACAGCAGCAAAAGTTCATTCACACCAAACAGACAAGCTTCTTCCACTGGAATTCGTTTTGTTCTTGTGTTGGCTTTGGACGGAGATCTAGAAGAAGCGTACAAATTACCTACTATTGCTGCTCTACAGACCGAGATAATAGTGAAAAAAGCCTTAAATGTGAGCGCAGCGATTACACACCTCGCGTCACCCGATCTTCAAGCAGTGTTCGTGGCCGATGCCGCTATCGTCAAACGCTCCAATTCCCAAGTTCTAAAGAATTTAGTCGAGTTCGCCCGTGGTGGAGGGTCCGTCGTCATGGGAGGCTCATTCAGCTCTTTCGTCCCTTTTCCCGATTTCGCAAACTTTTTTTCGGCGTCCTGGGGACTTAACTGGAAAAGTGGTTCCTACCATCGCGCGACGTTCAAGCTCAACAAGTCTCACAGCCTTGCCAAATCTGATACTTCCCTGCTAGAATCATATAGCATGAAGGCGCTGCATGTGCAGGGTGTCGCACCCAATGCCATTGTGTACAAGGAAGATGGAGTCAATTCGGCAGAATCGCCTGCCGTGCAGGTTCCCTTTGGAAAGGGGCATGTAGGCTACATTGGGGATGTTAACTGGGAAAACGGTTCAATCACTGTTCTTCATGCAATGCTTCGTATATGCGCATCCAAACAATCCGGCTCTGCATTTCCGCCGGTAGCGCTGTCAACGAGCGCCGCAAAAACCTCATCGTCGGGAGAAACGCCAGTAACTACTCAGAAGGGAAGTTCAGACGAAGAGGATGAGGAAAACAACAAGGACACCGAGACGTCCTTGGAGGCCAAGTTCGTTCTCATATTGGCTTTAGACAGCAACATTACGGATTCTTACAAGCAACCAACGATTGATCTCATCGAATTTAAATCACCTGTGAAAATCGCTGCCAATCAAACCGAAGCTCTAAGACTTCTCTCTTCAGCTTCAGATGCCATCAATGGTGTCTTTGTCGCCGATGCAGGAATTACAAATCGTAAAAACGCTCAGACACTGACGAAGCTCGTGGAGTACGCCAAAGCTGGTGGATCAGTCGTTGTAGGCGGAGCCTTCAGTACTTTCGTCAAACCCAAAGATATGGGTACATTCTTCCTCAAGTCATGGAGTGTCCCCTGGAAACCCGGCTCCTACCATCGTACGACATTCTCCCTTAACCCAGCACATGAACTCGCCAAGACCAATCCACTCTTGGCTCAGTCTTACAGCATGAAAGCCCTTCATGTGAAAGATATATCTCCTGACGTCGTGGTGTATCGGCCTACGAGGGAGTCCCGCCTTGAGAGCCTGGTTTTCTCTCCAAGTCCAATCACCAATATGAATGAGTCTCCGGCCGTGAGAACACGTGTGGGGAAAGGATATTTGAGTTATATCGGCGATGTGAACTGGGAAGAGGATTCGGCAAAATTGTTGCTGGCTATGATGGGATTGTTGGGACCACAAAATCAATTACAAGGACAGCCGAAAGCGGGCCCGTCTAAGCCTGCGGCATCAACTAAGACTGCTAAACCTGCTTCGTCGCCTGCTCCTAAAACAAGTCCTGTACCACAAGCGGTTTCTGTACTGGCTCCGACGACGTCAAACGTCTCATCACAACAAAAGTCAATCGCACCTGTAATCAGGATTTCGAAGGAATCTTTCTTATTACTTCTTTCTCTGGAAAATGACGAAATTTTCGCTGCTAGCCATGCCCATTG
>QLON01000391.1:0-21193 GCA_003313675.1 Termitomyces heimii | reverse complement strand
GGCCTTGCATGCTCAAGAAAAAACTGGAGTGAAGTTTGTCTACACCAATGAATGGTCTCTGGAGGATAATCTCCTCATCTTCCAGGGATGCATTTATGTTCCCAACCTGCCTGACCTCCAGAGGCAGATTATGAAGCAGCATCATGACTCCTGAATTGCAGGACATTCTGGCAGATAGAAGATACTGGAGCTGGTCTTGCAGAATTACTGGTGGCCTCAAATGTCATGGTATATTAGTGCCTACACCTCCACCTGTGACTTTTGTCTTTGGACTAAGCCTCATTGTCAACCTCCTATGGGATAGCTTACTTTCTTGCCTATTCCAGCTGAGCATTAGAGTGTAGCCTCAGTAGACTTCATTGTTGAGTTACCAGATTCTCATAAATATGATGTGATCATGGTAGTGGTGGATCTCTATGGCAAGCATGCTCATTTTATTTCAACATACATGACTTGCTCAGCCATGAGTGCTGCTAATCTGTACCAGAAGCATGTCTGGAAACTCCATGGGCTATTAGATGCTTATGTCTCTAACTGTGGGCCACAGTTTGTGGCAGAGTTTACTAAAGAACTATATTGCCTCCTCCATGTCAGGCTCCACACTTCCACAGCCTATTATTCTCAGTCTGATGGCCAGACTGAGCATGTCAACCAGAAGCTAGAACAGTATCTCCAGCTCTTCTGCAATGAGCAATAGGATGACTGGGATGACCTATTACTAGAGGCAGAGTTCCAATACAACAACCATGTGCATGCTGCCACCCAGATGTCTCCTTTCCTTCTAGACACTAGTTAACATCCTTGAATGAGATTTGAGCCTCATGGGTGATCTTCAGAGAATGAAGCTGTCAATGAGTTCTTAGACCAAATGAAAGCAGCTCAAGAGGAAGCCAAGGCTGCTTTAGCTAAGGCAAAGGATGACATAGCCCACTATTATAATCATGGATAAGCTCTAGCCCCCAAGTATAAGTCAGGAGATTGAGTTTATTTAGATGCCTCTGATATTGCTACTACCTGACCTTCCTAGAAGCTCTCTTATCACTGTCTAGGACTCTTTCCCATATTAAGGCAGGTAGGCCTACTAGCCTATCAACTTAAGCTGCCTAGTGGAATGAGTTGACTCCATCCAGTCTTCAATGTAGTGAAACTCTCTCCAGCACCTGAAGATTCAATCCCAGGTTAATGCCCACAGCCACCTCCACCTCCAGTTCTAGTTAACAACCAAGAAGAGTATGAAGTGGAACAGATTCTCAATAGCTGACACTTTAGGAACAAACTTCAGTTCAAAGTCAAGTGGAAGGGCTATGGAATTGAGGACATCTCCTGGGAGCCACAAGAGAATGTCCATGCCCCTGCTTTGGTCCAGGAATTCTATCAGCAGCATCCCAATGCTCCTCAAGCAATTAGAGGTCTTTATTCTCTTTCTAAGGTAGACCAGGCCATCTAGAACTACTTCTACCTAGTACATCAAGATACTGCACTCTAGAGAGAGGTGATGTCAGGGGACTTCTCATTCCTTTCTTTCCTTTCTTCTTTCACTTCTTATTCCTTCACTCTCCTTTCATTCATTTCTTTACTTCTTCTATCTTCTCTCATAGTGTTGTTTCTATTCTCTCAATACTATCTATTAACACTATTTTCAACCTTTGAGGTGCTCTAGTTCCTTAGCTATCATCCAGACAAGTATGGACCCTCCAGCACCACTTCCAGGCTGCTTATATAAGCCGGAGTTTGCCTTTCTGACTTACAAAGTCTGGAGTTTTCCTGCCTTTTTTGCACTGTTATTTAATTAGTTAATTTTTGAGTTTTTAAGGTTTTGTTATACTGTACAGTTGTTTCCCATGCTTCAGAAGCCCCAGAAGCGTCCAACCTAGCATAGGGAATCCCCAGACTTGTTCTCTTTGAATCTTCCTCTGCCAAGTGAGTAGTTATTATAATATTATTAGTACATATTCTAATATACTTTGAATCTCCCTCTGCCAGCTGTGTAACTAAGCCATAGCCTCCAGAAGTTGCCTTTACAAGAGCCAAATTCTCTCAAGCATTTTTGTATATTGGCAGAACTGCTAAAAGGCAGATTACCTTTGTCCAAGCCTTATAGCTTAAAAAATAATGGCTTTCATTAGAAAGTAGCCTAAGAATAGGCTAACAACTCCTTATTTTTTGAGGTTATCAGCAATCCAAGAGATCACCCATAATTCAGGCAAGGGCCTGGGGGCATAGTAGTGACAAATAACTATTAAAAAGAGCTGGTGACATGTAATCTGCATGTTCAAATCATTATTATATATATTGTGGACTAAGCATATACAATAGTAGAGCACTATAGTGCTACACAGACTTTGGAATATCTCTGGAGATGATATTGGTGGCCACTGTTGTATGTAGTATATTAGAGGGCAAAAATTATCTTAGTTCCCCTGCAGGAAAGCTTTACCAGCTACTAGTGCCTATAAAGCCATGAAACTCAATTGAAATAGACTTTATTGGTTCTTTTTCTGAGTCCTGAGGATATGACTACCTATAAATAGTCATTTGCTGTATAACTAGCATAGTGCACCTTATAATAGTGCATACAACAGTGATAGTGAAAGAGCTGTCATGAATTTACCTGTGAGAGATTGTTAAGCTGCATGGGCTGCCAAGCACTATTATAAGTGATTATGATTCTAAGTTCATATTGCAGTGGTAAAGAAAACTTCACAAATTACTAGGAGCAAGACTCTTAATATCTAATTTTTTTCATTTTCAGATGAATAATTAAATGGAGCAGGCTAATTGCAGTATAGGTCAGATAAAAATTGGATAGACTAGTGCCTGCTGACTGAGTTTGCAATTAATGCAAGGATATCAGAATCCACAAAGTATATATCCTTCAAGCTCAATAAAAAATACATGCCCTCTATACTACATAAAACACATGCAAATATAGTAGCCCACCAAGGGGTAGTTGAGTTTGCCAGGCAGGCATTAGAAAATATTGCAAGAGTATATAATGCAATCATTGAAGTGTATTTTTAGGCAAACTATTTATATCAATAGAAGAGCTAGTATACTTTTTATTGCATAATCTGGGATTACTCAGAGGAAGGGTAGCAAGCTCTGCTTCAAGTGAGTAGGCCCTTATTGTGTGTTAAATACAGAGCTTGGTATCTCCAACTATATATTTGAGCTGCTACAAGTGCTATAATAACAGCATATTGTTTTGAAGTTTTATATGTTGTTATTGCAACTGTATAATGCATCTAACAATGTGTTATTTCCTAACAAGACAACTCCAGGGCCCTATAATTCTGGGGCTAGGAATGATGATGAGTGATTTGTTGAGTGTATTATTGGGCATCAAAAAGCTGGATGCAAGGTGATTAAATTCAAGGTAAGGTGGTCTCTAGAGAACATTATTTAGAAATTATATTTCCATTATGCTAAGTTGGCAGCATTGAATCACTATTTAGAGTTAAAGAGCATTAAGCACCTAAACCAGTAGAGTAAGCACACTAGCACTTAATGGATTAAGGACCTCAATTGTGGCTGTGCTGAATTTATCAGCTATAATGGTTGAGATATGTCTTAAAGTTTTGTTTTTGATTATCTTCCTCATTTATAAATAATACAAACATGAATCAGGATTAATAGCAGCAGCACTAAATCCAGATTCAGCAGCCATTTCAGTTGTGTGAGGAGATTATGAAGAATAATAAGATAGAAAAGAGTTAGTTTTTTCATCTTCTCACTACTACTGTAATATGACCATAACTATGATATCAGTTACACTGTAATGTTATATATAATGTGATATATAACTATTATGTGACCAGACCTCAGATTATTTTCTGTTAACTGGTAGAGTAAATCCTTAGAATTGTTTTCTTTAAATTTTCCTCTGCTAGGTTAATGATTATTTACTTAACTTATTATACTTTATTAATATACTTTGGATTTTTCTCTGCTAGCTGTGTGACTGAGCCACAACCTCCAGAGGTTGCCTTTACAAGTTATCATTAGGCATGCCAATAGCTAAAGAGGGAGTGAGGTAGATGGCTTCTTCATAAACTTAAAATGTGCCTTAGTGCAGCTAACTGCAATAGTCTATAGGCTTCTCACAGTAATAGTAGTAAATAGTGGCAGGTTATCTATTACAATAGTAGCTGGTGAGATTTTTATAGTAGTAGTAGCAAGTAGTAGTAGAACACTTAGCACAGCAAGCAGCAAGCAGCAGCTACATGCTGCAACAACTAATATAAAGTAGCTATCAGCTTTAGCAGGCACTTATAAGCAGTTTTGTACCTCAATAAACAATGGCTAGCAGCTACCTGCCATAAAATACCAAGAGCAAACCTTAGGAATGGCAATAGAGATAATGAAGCCACTGCTCCTATTGCTGTATATAAATCTAGCATACTATCTAGGCATAGTTAATGTGCTGAGAATAATGATTCCATCTCAGTCATGAGAAGTATAGAGTGTACTGCCTCAGTTTGATACTACATTTGTAGTGCCTACTAAGCCTAGTGCTTTAGCTAAGGCATTGGCCACTAAAGAAGATAGACCTGCCTTTTACACTTTTAAAGCATTGACTAAGAGTGCAAAAGCTTTTAGTATAGAAAAGAAAAACAAGAGGTTAGGCAAGGCACTAACAAAGAACCTGGCAAGGCTCTCCTTGCTATAGTGGCTTGAGAGACTGCAATAACTCAAAACTAGCTTAGGAAATCAGTTGCATAGTTGATACAATAAAGGTAAAGCATAGGCTAAAGAGCTTACTCACCACTAAGACTTAGTCTTAGTATTCCTCTTATAGAGGCTGGGAGATAATGGGTATAATATATCTGCAAAATCATTATTTCTCCACAATGTAAAAATTGTCACCCTCATTAGTCAGATGATAAAAAATATAGACTATATACATGCTTAGTATAAAACAGATTTTCTTGCTTTATTGGTTACTTGTAAGTGGCAGATAACACCTTCAAGTTAGAATATCAACTTTAATAAAAGGGCACATTGGTAAGAAGTGAAGAATATGCCTTCTTACTTGACTAGATTAAGCATTTTGATCCCTGGCTGGGAGGCAGGCCTGGAGTATAACATCTTTTTTTATAAGAATATAAGTGCTTTAGTTGCTTCTTAGCTGCTTTAGTGCCTTATTAGTGGCACTTTTAAGATTATATTATGATGATCTAAATTTATAGTATTAACTATGTTCTATAGGAAATATAGATCTATAGGTGTTAATGTATGCCTAACAGAGGCAAAGGCCTCATATACCCAATATGAGTGATGGAGCAAATATCTGAAGAGGCATGTCTACATTGATATGGTGTTTTTAAAAAATACACTAAAGGGAGCTTTTTGAGCTAAGATTCCATTCTTGCTCATAGTGTTAGTGAAGAGACTCCCTCCTTATTACTTATATATAATGTAAGCAATGAACCCATAGACACATAGCTTATTCCTAGCAAGGCTGACTTTGCCTCCTTTAGATAATAACTGATATAAGAAATTTGAGTAGGCTTATATAGAATTTCTAGTATGATATAAAACTGTAACACAATGTATAGCATATAAATAGCATAACAGTGCATGATGGGCCAAGATAGACCATTATGCACAATAGAGTGCAAAGAGGGAGGCTGCCTCAAAAAAGTAATAGAGTATATTTTAGATATGCTTAATATAGTGATTTATTAAAATCACTTTATTAAGTGCTAGAATTTATTCTTTGACATAGGGCTAGAGCCCTAATTCTATTGATTAGCAATGATCAACATAGTATTTATAGAGCAAGAGGCCCATGCTGCTAGTGCCCCCATTATTAAGATATACAAGGTGGTACTTTAGGCATTCCTTTGCAACTCTTTAGAGATTTAAAGGCTTCATTCACTAGTTAATAACTAATTTATACCTATTTAGCAGCAATAAGCAGAATACCTCCTGCTTAATAAGTTCAAGAGAGTAAGCCTCAATTGCCACCCTACTGCAAAATGCAGTAAGGCTTGTACTTAATAAATAATCCTTTTGTAAGCACCTTCAACTATTATTGTAAAACATTTGTAAAAACTTTAATTAGTAGTTGCTGCATTGCTTAGTGTATATATTATGTGGGTTTGTAGTCTAATCTATTCATCAACAGATAATTAATAAAACAATGTCAGCAATAATAAATGGCTTAGCTAATGTGTCCACTGCCATTGATAATTGTATTTTTAGTACTCTAAAAATTTATCTCTTAGAAAAATGTCTTTTGCCATTTGTGCTACTATGTCTTCTATTGCCAGCTCCAACATTGCTAATGCTTGTGCTTTGGTGATCACTTTTATTAGAAAGGCCAATATGTTTTTAGCATAGATTAATAGTATGAATTTTGAAGTGCTTCAGAATACTATTATTAGTATTATACACTTGTATAAGCACTAGCTTGTAATGCATGTCAAGAGTATGAATTGAGTGCAGAAGGCAGAAGTTCTGGAATGGTGTAAGCTGTAGTTTGCCAAACACATTAGAGCCTTTTAACTTGCTTCTTTTGCTTATTTTATAAGTTATTCTTCTTTGCTTACTACTATTGCTCTTAGCATTGATTGCCTTCTTTTTAAGCTCCCCCTCCCTCTTCTCCCACTTTATTTCTTAAAGATGAGTTAGAAGATATTTTGAGTGAAGAGATGCCAATAACAATAAGCTATTTTCAGAACACATCAATTTCTTAGTGGCAATTTTACTTAGCACTTTTCTCCAACTAAACCACTCCTTTCAAGCCATGTGCTACCAGTAATATTTTTGAGTGGCTTGGCAAGAACCTTCTCTACCCTGTTAGGCTATAATAATGCAGGAGTGAGAGGCAGTGAGGAAGAAGTTGATGTTAGTTTGGTTGCAATACAGTATTCATTACATTAGTGACTGCCACAATGCTTTGAAGTGGCAGACTAAAAATAACATCCAATTTGGTGATGTTTTTCTTATTTGCAACTCAAGCATCCCTTCTAACAATGACTAAATACTAGCAAGAGTTAGTATTTGGTTATATATTAATATATATATATATTAATACATCAGTCTTAAACTGTAAGATATAATAAAGCTATTAATTATCAAAAAGTCTGAATAAACATAGATTTCTGCTGAAAACTGTAGGCAAATGACATAGCCAGAATTACCTTAAAATTTCCTCTTCAACCTAGGTTAGATCAGCTTTATTGGTGGCTTAAATGCTGAAAAATCAGCTTATTAGTATTTTAATTCAACGCACACCCAAATTTATCATGTGACTATAACCATGTGACCTTGCTCAGGTTCCGGAGATCAAGTGATTTATCTTATATAAACCTTGAGCATTCTTGACAGAGCTGTTAGTTGGTGCATTGATGACAAATCAAGGTAATCACTGCAGATCTGATGGCATCATCAGAGATATAATTGCATCAACTGATAAGATAATCCACTACTAAATGGAGTTGTAGCTGTGCAAGGCCATCAATTTAGCATCAACTCTTAATAATAAAATAGATATATCTCAGCAGCACTATAAGTGAACCCTTATATATTGGGCATTATTTTGATTGCCTAATTAATCCACACACAATGGAAGTTGTCCAAAGGCATTTTGTGGCAAACTGATAGAGGGATCAGTGATTTGATGGGAAAAGCTAAATTTAGTTATTAAGAAAAATTGAGCAGGTGTTGGTAAAATGCTTATATCTCGATAGGAAGGCCACTAAACCCTATTGTGTTTGGTATTGCCAGAAAGGCCTGATCAATTTGCACTTGGTGAAAAAGGTTAGGAGGCATTTGAAAAAGAATTGAAGGAGATATTAATGATTTACTGAATTAGAGCACTGAAAACATTGAAGGACCCTCTTTTGGCCAGGAAAATTTATACTAAGTCTCTTAGAACTGGAAAATGTCATGCATTACAGGGAGGGGAAATAACATAAATAAAGGGAGATTCTGTAACATTCAGCAAGTTGCTGATTGCCTGTGCTTAGAATTTCCAGGGAGTGGATATCTTAGGCTCAAGGCAATAATATACTTCAGGTTAATGGTTTGATATGCTTTTTGGACCTTCTTTTGGTGTGACTAAGGTTGCATTGACTGAAAACTCAATAAACTCTATTACCCACCTATATATTTCATAAAAGTACTTTGTAAAGTATAATTCAGCCTCAGAACTTAGTGAAAGTTAGTTCATTTGTAATTGCCTCTATTCAGACTAATCCAAATAACTTAATTTTGCATCATCTGGGGTCCACTATGAGAGGCTTTATTATACAAATCAAGTACTTTTAGATCTCCACCTGGAGTCCAACCCCCAAAACTATACCATTCATTTTGCACCACCTGAGTCTTAGCCCAAAATACCCAAGGTTGCTAAACCTAGTGTCAAAACCATCACTTTCAGATCAGGAAATAGGGAGACTTGTGCTAATAGCAGTAGCTAAAGCACAGTTGCTCAATTGCAGGTAGTGTTACTAATCTAGATCACATTTATAGGGAGCATGCCTATCTAAGCAGAAATAATACAATAGAGATACATTCTCTTATTAGAAAATATAGAGCTAAAGCTAAGAAGTTAGAGCAAGTTATAGGAAATGAGTCTCTTATAAACAAATTTCTTGGGTGTTTTACACTAGCTTTTGCAGATGTGATAGAGGAGAGACTTGTCAACAGATATAGTTACTATAGGAATCTAGCTTGCTTAAAGCACAAAGATAATAAATATGATTTGTCTAAGATGTTTAAAGTAGTAACTGCCCTTATAGATGGAGCTTTTGTGAGAAGTTCTAAAAGCACTAGCCTAAAGAAAGCAGAGACTTCTCTTATGCATGTCAAAGAAAAGCAAGTTGATGAAAAGATGGCTTTGCTACAAGACTCTATAATGACAATTGGCAAGCAAATTGGCAGCATTCAAACTGCTATGCAAACTTTGCAAACTAGTTAGCTAAACTTAAAAAATGCATTTTTCAACACTAGTGGTCATTTTAGAACCTTTGTAGAAGGACCTAACTTAACTTCTTTCTTAATGCAAGGAAGACAAAAATATTATTTCTATTGCTGGAGTTTTGGACATAGAATTGCTAAGTATGAGTAAGTCAAAGGAGATTATAGAAAGGATGAATTATCTTAGTAGAAGGGAGAATTAGAATGCCTAATAGATCTCCTCTACCTAGGGAACCAGCTAGTATATCACCCTATGATAGAATAGTTCAATTATATGATAAAAAAGTAAGCTTGTATTTTGCATAGTTAACAGATAACACTTCAGAAGTTCCTACTTACTCTGCATATATAAATGCTACTTGAGATACCAGAGATAATATGTTAGAAAGGATCCAGCATAGTGATTTTGATAGATTTGGGGAGCTGGAGAAAAACTTCAATAAGATGGCTGATTTACTTTTAGTGTTGATTAATACTAGAAAAACAGCTAATCTTGAAAAAATACAACAAAATAACTTTAAGGACTTTTAGAGGGCTCAAGAAAGGTGATAAGAAAAGAAACACCTCTACTCAGAGTGCCTTTGCCACCTGAGAGACTATCTGAAAAACCCTGGAAAGAAAAAGTGACTTGGGTGATACCATCTAAAATTACACCAAAACTGAATCTAATTGTAAAAATAAAGTAGTTTTATTCTTTACTATTATAGAGAAAATTTGAAAAAGTAAGTAGTTTTATTCTTTACTATTATAGAGAAAATTTGGAAAAGTAAGCAATGGAAAACTCAGAATATAATAGAGACTATTGAGAGGACTTAGTGAAGGAAAGAACTTGCAAATATTTTTGAAGTCCAAAAAAATACTTAGAAAATGCTCAGTAGATTATTATAGCAATAACTCTTTAGCAAGAGTTGTGCAATGTGATAAGTGTTAATTTGATTATTAACACTGCAGCTTGGAGGTATGGTAATAATAAGTAAATAATTTGTCAGTAACTATCTCTCTTATTATACTCCATTACTGCTAAACAAGTTTTAATTACTCATCTTTCTAAATTGCCCTTAGTATATTGTGATATTACATTATAAGTTAGCCAATTGCTAATTTTCTATAGTGAGTGAGGTTCTTCAATAATTTTAACAGGCTTTAGTTAACAATAGTTAAACTTCTACTTTGATACTGCCTACTCTACTAATTTAGCAACTTCATTTTTCTCCACTATCTTCAATTCCATCCTTTACCTATCACTTCTTCTATATGTCAATACTCTTCAAACCACCTTGACAGCATTTAAGTAATGCCAGCCAAGTAGGAATCCCAGGCCCTGCTTAGTCTTTTTCAGTTCACTCTAAATTCAGTACCTTAATATTGACTCATAGTAGCATAGTCTGGTTATTAGGTGAAGCTCACAGATAGTTAGAGGCTAAAAAATGGATTCTTATAGGAGAGCCATATAACTACATAAAGCTTGCTTATATGCTAATAATAGTGATCATCACATTTAAAGGCTCAAATGTCATGACCCCTCCCCTCCAGAACTCCTCAGGACAGCCCTGGAGCCTCATCCAGGGCCCTATTTTGTCAACCCCACAATGCATTCTGCCCCCACAGCTGGTAATACTGCCATTATATGTATCAAGACCACCATCAGCCAGCCCCCTAGAAACTCTACATCACAGACCTCGGGATCAACCAGTGTCAACAATTGGATCACATGACCCACTTCCTGCCATCATGCATTACAGCTCCCTTTGCACCAATTAATCATATACCTCACATGTGCGATCCAAGTATACAGTCTCTGCCCACTACTCAATGCCTCCCAGAACCCTCCCAGACACTCTGGAACCCCAAGACTCAGCCCCATAATACTTATAGCATAGTTTCCTGTTTGATTTGCTAGTCTTGATATTAACTTGAATTGTTGCATGCCCTTTTGCTTGACTGGTATGCACTGACTAGCATGCTTTGACTGGCACACCTGAATAATTATATGCTCTAAGTTTGGTACACACTTCACAACTTATAATTTATTAACCTGGTCTCATCTTAATCTTAGTAGGCTATAGCTCTGACACTTTTCACCAATACACCTATCTTTAGCAATACTTTCTACATAATACAAAAATAGTACTAATTACAATTGACACCTCAAGCACTGATGCACTAATTGAGTGCTCCTCTACTACAAATGCTGAGCTCCATGGACACATAAACAAACTATTAGCTGAGATCAACAAGTCTGAAGCTGACTTCTCAGCTATAAATGGAATCTCTAGTATGCTCTTTAAAACCTATATATGTGAAATTATCTAGCTCAAGCAGGGTGCATATTTTGTCAAGTTAGACTCTTTAGAGTCTGCAAGGCATCTCTAAAGCTACACATATAACCCTGTTTGGGAGTTCACTGAAATATACTTGGAGAACTTAATGCAGGTTATTGATAAGGCCTATAATCTTATTATTCACTTTGCTTCCTGTAAAGGGGCCTTTAATCTCCTTAAGGCTAAAAACATAGTAACTTTTAAATACAAGAATGAATTGCTAGCAAGTAGCATCACCTCAGCTTCCTGGCTGAAAAAAGTATCATGTTGCCATGCATGGCAGATGGTAGCCTCTCTCAAGGTGCTCTGCAACTCCCTGCATGCTGCCAACTATCTTCTTTAGAAATGCTGATATATCAGTCTTAAACTATGAGACATGACAAAGTTATTAATCATTAAAAAGTCTGAATAAAAACAGACTTCTGCTGAAAACTGTAAGCAAATAACATAGCCAAAACCACCTTAAAATTTCCTCTTTAACTTAGGTTAGATTAGCCTTATTAGTGGCCTAAATGCTGAAAAATCAGCTTATTAGTATTTTAATCCAATGCACACCCAAATCTATTATGTGACTATAATCATGTGACTATACTCAAATTCTGGAGATTAGGTAATTTACCTTATATAAACCTTGAGCATTCTTGATAAAGCTATTAGTTAATGCACTAATGACAAATTAAGGCAATCACTGCAGATCTGATAAGATCTAATGGAATCTGATGGAATTTGATGGCATTATCAGAGGTATAATTGCATCACTGATAAGATAATCTACTGCTAAATGGGGTTGTTGCCATGCAAGGCCATTAATTTAGCATCACATCTTAATAATAAAATGAGTATATCTCAGTGAGAATATATGGGAACCCCTACATATTAGGTATTGTTTTGATTGCTTAATCAATCCATACACAATGGAAGTTATTTGAAGGCATTCTGTGGCAAACTGATAGAGAGATTAGCAATTTGATGGAAAAAGCTAAATTTAGCTGCTAAGGAAAATTGAGCAGGCATTGGTAAAATGCTTATATCTTGACAGAGAAGCCACCACACTCTATTATATTTGGAATTGTCAAAGTAGTCTAATTACTTTGTACCTAATAAAAAAAATCTAGAGGCATTTAAAGAAGAACTGAGGGAGATATTAATAATTTATGGAATCAGAGCACCAAAAACATTGGAGAAATCTCTCTTGGCCAGGAAAATAGGGGCTTAATAGCTGGAAAATATCATGCATCACAGAGAGGAAGTATAATATAAATAGAGGGAGATTCTGTGACATTTAGCAGATTGCTGATTGCTCATGCTCAGAATCCTCAAGAAGTGAATATCTTAGGCCCAAGGCAATAGTATACTTCAGGTCAATAGTTTGATATACTTTTTAAACCTTTCTTTAGTGTAACTAAGGTTGCATTGACTGAAAAACCAATAAACTCTATTATCCACCTATATATTTATAAAAGTACTTTATAAAGTGTAATTTAGCCCCAGAACTTAGTGAAAGCTAGTTCATTTGTGATTGCTTCTATTTAGACTAATTCAAATAACCTAATTTCACATCAATGTTTCCTGCAATAGATGAGGCTTTTCTATCATAACAGCTTAAATGTAGGCTGGAAGGCAGTTTTGAAGTGGTTCTGTAGAGTTTAATCAATTATTAGAAGTTTTGCCAGAGTTAGTCAGGTTTTCCTAGAGACAGGAGTACCAATTTCAGGGCTGCTATCTTGTATTGCTGTTGGAAGTTGGGCTTCATCTAAATTATTACATAAGGGATTATTCCACTTAGTCCTTCTAGTGGCATTGGATAATTTGCATGACAAGATTTTTGAGGCCATTGTATGTGGTCTGTTTTGGGGCAACTTGAAGAACCTTGCAGATGTATTTGAGAAGGGCCTTGTGAAGCTAGAAGTGTAAGGCATTGTAGTTCTAGCTAGTTTTATAGGCCTTTTTCTCAAACTGGACTATAAAGACTGTAAAGCATTTTCTAGAGCTTATTTAGAGCAATATCAAGTTTTTTTCTGCTTTAGCAATTATATTGTAAACTCCAAACTGACTAGAAAATTTGGTTACAAAGGCTTCCCAATCCAAAAACAGAAGATGTTAGTGGTTGTACTAAAGTAATATAGTGTAGTAATCCAAGATAATCCCTTGAAGGTAGAAGGAGGCAAAAGCCATTCAGGCCTTATCGGAAGCATATATATAAAGCTTGTCTTGGAAGATATTTAGGCTTTGCACAAGGAAGATTCACCACTTCCTGAAGTTACAACTGCTAAATAGCTACAGTTTTTAGATGTTTAGATGCTCTTCACATGCAAGTGCATTGTGAATTTCTCTCTAATATCTGCTATTAGTGGGAGGCTCTTTAGGATTGTAGTAATAATAGTAATTATTTCTTGGGCCTTCTGAAGGAGAAAATGTACTAATAGCTAGTTTCCATCTACTAAGAATTCTGCTATCTAAAGGTTCTTAATCTAGGGGTCTGCAATTTTCTAAAGATTCAAAGGCTTGATTTGAGGGAGGAGAGCTATCTGAAGGATAAATGAGGGTGAAATGCAGGAAGGAGTTGGATTTTGGGGGGTTTTTGGTGATTTGGAAGAGATATTTGATTTAAGAGAGAGTGCACTCTATGAGAGGCATTTGCCTAGTGTTATGTAGGTTGAAGTGAGGAGAGAGGTTGTATGGTTCTGCATATAGTAGATATATAAGGTATATCAAGGGCTTGTTGATGTAACTGAGCATGTGAATGGACTTCTCATTATTGTTACATATAAAATAGCATTTGCTCTTTTTAGGTGCAAAAATAGAGGGTTTCTCCAGAACTTGTCTTCACATACAAAAGGCATTAATACCAAGAACTGAGTTGGCCCAGAGATGTGCTAATAGCTCTATCTCACATGCAGCTGCCTAATTAAATAGCCTGCCAATGAGGTTGAGTCTTTAAAGAAGGGCAAAGGCTGTGTTTAGATTCTGTTAGTGGCATTGGGCCAGTTCTGGAGGGGAGTCATCTATGGGTCTTAGTGCTTTTAAAGGTTTTTAGCATTATATATGAAACAAGTAAGCCAAATCTTTGGTGTCCTCAAATCTTCCTGGAAATGAAAAAATGTGAATTTTGTCAATTAGGCTGTACAGCTCCTCTTATAGTGCTGAATATGCTAATTAAGTCTTAGTCTCTAACTAATTAAAAGAGCTATAGCATATCTAGTTGAGTCTATTGACTAGTAGCAATTTATATAAAGTGCAACAGATAAATCTAAGGAGTTTTAGTGGATGAAAGTTGTTAGAGAAACTTCAACATTGTAATTATAGATGAATTAGCCATATTAGTCAAGATTGTAGGCTATGGAGGCTAGGTTAGGTGTAAGTTATTATTTTCAGGATATTCAATGAATAAGGGGAGTCTTAATATCATATCAGGTTCTGCTAACTTAAGGGCTCACTCTGTTAAGCAGAAATCTATTAAATGTGTTTTGCTAAAGAGAAAGACTCATATAGAAATTGAAAGTTAGCACTAGAGATTAGTGCTAAGGAAGTTGTAAAAAAAAGGGCGAGGAGAACAATCTATGGGGAAAAAATAAAAGATATAGAGAAATAGAAATGGACATCAAGAAGTTAGAAGGAAAAAGTAGCATAGATAGAATTAAAGGTGAATAATAGAAAAATAGAGTCAAAATGAAGAAATACAGAGTTAAGATGGAGAATGTAGTGAATAAGCAAAATGGAAGGAGAATAAAACCAGAGAATAAAAAGAAGAAGGCAAATAAAAAAAAGAGAACTGAGAGTAAAGTAAAAGGAAGAGGGGGAACTAAGATAATAAAATGGAGAAAGAAAGAGAAATTAGAAAGATTTGGAGATTGAGGCTGAGTTAAGTCTGAAAGAAGAAGACAGAGTTGAAAGAAAACTTGAGAAACTGGAAATGGAGATGAAAGATCAAGATCAAATAAGGTAGAAACAAAAAGAGTTGAGAAGGATAGAAAAGATTAATTTGAAGACTGAAATAACCCAACAGTGTTTAGTTTCCTTAACAAGGCCAAATCATTTGTGATACTAAGTGAATACTACTCCATATAATTACCCCATAGCTTTTGACTCTTATATGATTATCTTACTACTCAATCATGCTAAGGCCCAATCTCCTCTAATTAAGGAGCTAGAAATTGAGAGAGAAAAGTAAGACAAGACAAAGCAGAGACAGAAAGAGAATCAAAAACAAAGAAAATAAAATTGATTGAAAGATGGAGATGTAGAAAGAGCTGAAAAATATAAAAAGAAAAAGAGATAGAAGAAACTAAAAGAGACTGGAAAAACTGGCAAACTATGGGCAATATCAAGATTAATATACTGACTACTGGAATTCTCTCTAAGTTCCTATGGAATGTCTCAGACCTTAAAAGTGATTGTGTGTTAGAAAAAATTGAGCATTAGCAAGATTAGGCAGTGAAATAATTGTGCAGGAGTCAGAATTGTGGAATAACTATATAGAGTAGCATTTATGAGATATTGAGAGTGATCTAACTCTGTTATGAAGGAGTTGGATATAGTCTAGTTGTGTAAGAAGTAGCAGCCTATATGAAAAAGCTCAGTAGTTCTGGTAATCAAATCAGTAATGTCAAGTATTAGCAGAGAAAAAAGTGGGAGTTGGTGTGGCCATACTTAGAAGAGTGTGGAAATTAAACAAAAAAAGATAAAACATGATAGCAGCAACATAGTGACAAATGTTGACACATATAGCAATATAAGGCAGAAGCAATCAATGGAATGGAATAGAATATATATATCAAAGAACCACTCTTTTAGAAATTTTTTATTTTATTTTTTCTTTTAATTTTTATGTCTTTTTACCTTAATTTATCTGCTTTCTGCTGCCTTTGTCACACTCCTCACTGGTTGAACTGTGGGAATAAGCTTCTAAATTGGTTGGGCTTTGGAAACCAGCTTTTTTATTAATTATAAGGCCTAGTTCTATTTTTGCCAGATCCTAGAAAATGAATTACTTTCAAAAAGAGCTCAAAGTGATCCAATTCACATAGTCCCATGACTTGGTGACCATGTAACCCATGATATGACCATGACCTCAGTCACATCAGTCACACTTAGTGACATCAGCATGACAGTATTTCACTATAATATTACACATAATAGTCATATAATTTGACCTCAAATTATTTTTTACTTGCTAGCAAAGTAACTTCTCAGATCTTATTTTCTTTGGATCTCCCTCTGCCAGCTGTGTACTTGAGCCACAGCCTTTCAACAAAAGAAAGATGAATACAGAATAGAGGTCAAATATAGGTTAGAAGAAGAATAATAATAATTAGGAGAAGGTCAGGCAGGTATGCAGAATATATTGAGGCAAAATTAAATTATTTGGGTTAGTCTGAATAGAGGCAATCACAAATAAACCAGCTTTCACTAAGATTTAGGGCTAAATTACACTCCACAAAGTACTTTTATAAAATATAATAGTAAGTAATAGAGTTTATTAGTTTTCAATCAATGCAACCTCAGTCACACTAAAAGAAGGTCCAACCAGTGTATAAGACTAATAATCTAAAGTATACTATTGCCTTGGGCCTAAAATATCCACTGCTTAGAGACTCTAAGTGTAGGCAATTAGCAATCTGCCTATATCACAGATTTTTTCCTTTATATGACATTTTTTAATTATTTTAAACTATTTTCTGGTTATTTGGCCTTCATTTTCTGGTTCCAAAAGACTTTGTATAAATTTTTCTGGCTAAGAGAGGGTTCTCCAATGATTTTAGTGCTCCAGTTCTATAAATCCTCAATATCTTCCTTGGTTTTTCACAAACTGCCTCTAAATTTTTTTATCAGATGCAGATTTTCCAACAATATCAAATACAATAGGCTTTGCTAGTTGTCTTATTGAAATATAAGCATTTCACTAAAGCCTGTACAATTTTGTAGCTAATTTTAACTTTGTCTCATTAAATTGCTATTGTGCTTGTTTTAAGTATGCTTAGTTCTCAGGCTTTAGTAATTCAATCAACTTTCTCAATTTCACTCAGTGTGACTAGTTAGGTATATATATTTTATTTAATAAATGTTTTAGGTGTTGTGCCTTTTGTAGACAGTTTTAAACACTTAAAAAGTGATGGTGGGTTGGCTAATAAAGTGCTAAACAAAGTGTACTCAATGTTTGAAGCTTTTATACTAATAAAATGGACTTAAAGTATCTCCTCCCTAGAAATCCTGATTCTGGATTAGTGCTTGCCCTTTTTTACTGATCTGCTCTCCTTTTTATACCTTCTGGCCTGTGCACAGACCAATGCTAAAACTCTTGACAGCATCTGATTTTATTTCTATCTATATATATTCCCAGTTATTATTGTATTTTGCTAGAGCTTAATGTTTTTTCAGAATTTCAATATATTTGCATGCCCTGCCAAGATTATATTTAGTAATCTTTTTGTTGGCTTGTTATATCTATTTTTAGTGATTTTTCCAGTTCCTCAATTGTTGGAATGACTTGTTTCCTCTTAATTGTTAATATACCAATATAGTTTTTTATTGTATTTTATTCTTTGTTGCCTCTATAGTTCCTTCTTTAGCAGTTCAGTAGGCTTTAATCCAGATTTCCAGTTGTTTCTATTATATAGTCCACTTTTTAGACTATTCCTGTCATATCATTGCTGATATCTCTGTCAGTTTACTATGGAATGTCTTCAAACAATTTTTTATATGTGTGGAATGATTAGGCAATTCTAACACTTAATATGCAAGAGTTCACATGCACTCCTGCTGAGATATACACATTTTATTATTAAGGTGTGACACTAAATTGATGGCCTTGCACAGCCACAACCCCGTGTAGCACCATATTTTCTTATCAATGATGTAATTATACCTTTAATGATTCCATCAGATCTGTGGTGATTGCCTTGATTTGTTATTAGTGGCAATGCTCATAGCTCTGTCATTAATTACTTAAGATAACTCATCTGATCTCTGGATAGCACAGCCACAAGACTGATTTGGATATAAAGTAAATCAAAATACTTATAAGCTGATTTTTCCACATTTAGGCCACTAATAAGGCTGATCCAAAATGATTTGGAGAGGGCTTTTTAAGGCAGTTCTGGCTATGTTATTTGCCTACAGTTTTTGGCAGAAGTCTCTTTTATTCAGACTTTTTCATGATTAATAGCTTTGTCATGTCTCATAGCTTGAGACCAACATATCAATATTCTTGGAAGGCACTAAGGGAGTAGTAAATTGTGTTGCTACTCTTAAGACTTAGTGACCACATTTTTAGAAAATGATGGACTAACAATTTGAATGATCATCAAGTATGGTAGTGGAGTACTAACATATGGCAGCAATCACAATCTTGCAGTATAAAAGCTAATGTACAGTAGAGAACAACAATGAACAAGTAGCAGCCAGCAGTGATTCATATGCATGCACTTAGCTAATGAGCTCAGATCTTACAAGTTCATTGTGCACTTTCAAAGGCCTTGTGGCAAAAATAGATCCAGCTTCCTTAGTTCAAGGTGTGGCAAACCCTTTCCTAGGAAAGAAGGTACTCTCAAGAGCTGAATACAACTTGGCATTCAAGGTACTAGCAAGCTGTAATGTGTTGTCAGCTGCTTGCATACATTTTTTCCTTATTGATCACACCTCAGTTCATTATCGCATTGACACGCATGAACTGAGGTATGATATTCAATTTATACTGTAATATTAAGCTACAACTTACATTTGTCACATAGAATACTTTGTATCCAGCAGTCAATCCTCAATAGGTCCTAGTCCTGTCAGGTGCCAATGATACTCACATCCCATGGACGGCAAGCGAGGAGTCCGTGACGCAAAATCTGACAGTTGGAGCAACTGGTTTGAAGAATGTGATCGTGTATGAGGGTATTGGTCATGAGTGCAGAGGGAGAATGGTTCACCAGATGGCTGGATTTGTGGCTGATAATTGCCTTTGCTACAAATCCCACAAATTATGACAAATGCAAATGTACTTGAATCAGCTGCGCCTAAAAACCAGAAGTTTATAAAGAACGTTTGTAGAGAGGTAGGGAATGTTGGTAATTATATTTTATCTATTTTCTCTGAGACGACAGTGATGCTTTTATATTTGAACTTTGTTTTGCTAAATACTATGTACGCGTCCAGACTTGGGTAGGTTTTGCAAAGCTTCAATAATGTTGCCTAGTTCTGCGTACTTCAAAGTATTCGCATGTAGACCAGCAGGTCTGGATAGGACGCTTGAAATCCTCAGACCATCGGGGCAAATATGTTTACGCGCTTGAAAGAGATTTATGACAAATGGTTTGTCATCGCGGCATGTCATATTTGTATTGTAGTTGATCATGATAGAATAACGTATAATGCCGCTCTTGTGCAAGTTAAGAAGAACCTCAACAGCCTGCATACTGTACTCTTGCATAGAGACCTCAGCCTCTGGATTGCATACAAGACCCACCCAAAATCTGTGACTCGACCTGTACCCGTTAACCATACTAAATGTCAGCATAAGTCAGGGTATTGATGACACAAGCACAGTCAGCAGGTATGTTATGCTCGAATGTTTCCCGAGTAAGCTTCGTTGCATATTATCCGTAGGTTCTCTGTACCCCTTGCCATGGAAGGAATTGTCACCACAAAGATGATCTCAATAGAATTTTGCTTCTTGTATGCAATCCCAGAGTCTGAGAATAAATACCTCGGTCTTCACTGTACAATAGTTAACAAGGACTTCCCAAGAAGATTGGTTTGGCATTTGGATCCTTCCTTTGAAGTAATATGCATCATCTCTAAACCTCGTGGCATGATTATGGCAGCGGTGCTCTAATAAAAAGTAACTCCTCCTCAGGCTACAGCACTGAATGTGGCACTGTTGTGTTAAAATGGTTCGTTACAACGTCGCTATGGTTGTGGACGCGAACACAATAGTGGTGGTGGAGATGGTCGTTACGGTGGTCATCGCGCGGGTGGAGGCGGCGGAGATCTGTGGTAAATCGACTATGAAGTGAGTATTTGGTTGAAGAAAGGAATTCAGTGGAAACAAATCTGTGTTTTCCAAAGGGCGGACTCCGTCTGGAGCTTTGACAAAATAAATCAAATCAACTGTGTCAATTCTATCGTACTTGGTAAGAAAACATTCATATTTCTAACTACTTTTCGTCGTAAACAATATAATATTCGTACTAATTGTCACTATAGATGATCTCTGAGTCACATCTTGCCTTGTATGCCTCAAAAGACGTGTCACCCACTTCTGGGGCATTTCCGGTATGATATGAAGACCAATTAGCACAGAGAAATTTCCACACTTCCACCGCATAATCCCACTGTTGCTGTTCCGTGGCAGATCTACGAGTCGTCCTTCGTTTGTGTTGAAAGATGCTATCGAGAGATTTCACCCGTTTATATTTTACGTCATATCCATACCAATGGTAATGAACTTTCACATGCCGACTAGTTAATAATGCACCACAAGCTTCAACAAATGAGACTTACGAGGTGCCACCTCACTCCGCAGTTCTTTGAAGAAATCATATAATTCGCCGCACCTCAAGGTATCTTCATCCATATCAAAGATCCTGGCAGGAAATTCAAAATCCTTTTCTGTGCAATCATGGATGCGCGCTTGAGAAAAATCCACAAAGAACGGTTTGCCATCGAGACATGCAATATTTGTATCAAGGCTGAGGAGGTTATTGTGTGTGATTCCGCTCTTGTGCATGTCCAGCAAAAGATTGAGAGCCTGCATGCTTGAGGAAAGAATCACATCGAGATCTCAACAACAGGAATGAAAAGACTACTTACCCGAAGTCTGAAAGGCCACTACCTGTCGACCATGGCAATCCTTTCATCGAACCATAGTGTTGATATATCGTACAAGCGCAATCAATGAACACGTCAGATCCTTTCCAAGTGAGCTTGGTTTCATACAATCCATAGATTTTCGGAAT
>QLON01000390.1:0-28572 GCA_003313675.1 Termitomyces heimii | reverse complement strand
TGGAATTAGAGCATCCTCCAGTATGCCCTCTACCATGCACTGCCACAACATATTAAAGATGTCCTCCAACTCATCCCAAAACAACCCTCCTATGATGGATATAAGGCCCTTATCATGCAAATCGACCAACAATATTGGGAAGACCACAGCAAGTACTCAAACTCCCGAGCCCCCTGGAACCCTGTAGTCTCCTAGTAAAAACCCCAACCTCCAAACCTGAAGCAATGACCCCCCCATATTCCCTGGTGGCAGACCCCTGGTGAGTCATGGTCCACTCAATGCTAACTCCAGCAGCGGCACCTGCCTCCAGGCCCAACTCAATGCTGCCATGGCCACCAATAACCTGGACAATCTGCCAAGCCCTGAGGAACCCCCAGAAGACTTCAAGGGTTCCAACTTCCCCAATGAATGGGACAAAGAGGCCCTCCGGGCCAACCAGCTCCCAAGAAAGGGACAACCTTGGATTGAGGTTCCAAAGAATATGCAGGAATGATGGAGGAGGGAGGGGGTTTGCATACTCTGTGGTAAGAAAGACTACTTCATCTCTGAATGTCCCCAATGACAAGTTATGGGATATGCTACCTGGACCTTTGAAGGGGAGGACACCACCTATGAATATTCAGAAAACAACCCAGCAATTTAGACCCGGAAGATGCCCTAAATTATGAAATTGACTCTGATGTCTTCTCTGCCCTGGTTTCACATCTCTGTTCCATGACACTCACACAGGACACCATCACAACTTACCTACCCTCCTACTCTTTGCACTTCCTCCTCTTCAAAACCTGCCTCACCCCCTCCAGAACTCCCCTCAACACCCTCATTGACAGTGGCACCACAGACAATTTTATTAACAAAACATGGTCTACCTTTGCCCCAGAACCTGCTCAATGACTCCTGGTCCTGGTGTGGCTCTGCCTCTTCAATGGGGATGCCTCTACAGTGGGGGATGTCACTTACTTCATGCGTATGCCCATTACTTTTGCCAATGGACAGACTCATACCCTCCAGATATTGATTACCAAACTATACTCCTTCATGCCCCTGGTCCTGGAGCTTCTGTAGCTCTGGGACATCAACCCTTGCATTGACTAGTGACATCTCACCCTCCACCTGACCTGGAAGCCAACACCTAATGACCAGCAACTCCCCTTTAATATCCTGCACTCTCCAGAACTGACTCCAAAGGACTCCCTAGATGGACCCCCACCACCCCCCAGGCTCTAGTTTTGCTCATCCCAATCCTTCGTCATCAATGCCAAGCTAGATAGTGCCCTGGGACTGATATCAGCCCTTATCAATAGCAGAGCTACTGGAGTTTTCATTAGTGATGCCCTTGACCTTCCTCACAACTCCCTTAACCAACTCCTAGGCTTGCAATGCCTTGATAGTGCCCCCTCCTTCTCTGGCCCCATCCTTAAGTCTCACTTGGGATGCATGACCCTGAACAATAGCTATGAGTTCACCTCCAACTTTCTAGTCATGTGACTCCACGAGTCAACCCCAATGGTGCTGGGACTACCCTGGCTATGTGACATGAACCCCAACATTGATTGGAGAACACTCACAATGACCTTTTTAGGACCCAAAGACCACCTTCCAACCGCCATGCATCTCCAGGCCCTGAGAAGTAATCCAGTGCCCCACATCCCTAAAGCAGCTACTGTGCCCCCCAGCCATACTCCACCAACACCTGTCCAAACTTGCAAGGCCCCTGCTCAACCCCCAAACATTCCTTGGAACAGATATAAAGGGCCGAACTACCCGGACTGGTCTCAAATACATGCCATACCCACTTCAGTCAATGCATCCATGACTTCAATCAACCTGAATACACTTGACATTAGGATCATTGGAGCCACCCCCTTCACCTGTCTCATGAGGGACAGGGCCCCCACATTTCAGCTGCACACCTTGCCTTCTCCCCCAGAAGAATACCTATGAGGGGATGCTATTCCCCTGGAAAAGAAAACTGAGGAACAGATCCTTCAAGAAGTAGTTCCTCCAGAGTATCACAAATTCACTGATGTATTCTTCAAAGGCAATGCTAAAGAAATTCCTCCTTACTGCCCCTACAACCATATGATCAACCTTGAAGAAGAGACCACTTCCCCTTTCAGCAAGGTCTACAATATGTTGGAAGTCAAACTCTGGGCCCTCAAGGACTACCTCAATGAGATGCTTAGGAAGAAATTCATCTAACTCTCTGCCTTCACCGCTGGAGCCTCAGTTTTATTTACCAAGAAGAAGGATGATTTGCTCCAACTTTGTGTTAACTATTGGAGACTCAATAAAATCATCAAGAAAAACTGCTACCCACTTCTGCTCATTGGCTATCTGGTCAACCGACTCCACAGCACCAAGGTTTACATGAAAATTGACCTCCACTCTAGCTACAACAATGTCCGCATCACCCCAGGACATGAGTGGAAAACTGCATTCCACATGCAGTATAGTCTGTTTGAATACCTTGTAATGCCCTTTGGAATGACTGACTCCCCCGCTACATTCCAATACTTCATGAATGACATTTTCCATGACATGAGTGACGTTTTTGTGATTGTCTACTTGGATGACATCCTCATATACTCCAACTTGAAGGAAGACCACTGGAAGCATGTCCGGCAGGTTCTGGGATGCCTCCAGGAGCACAACCTCTATGCCAAACCCAAGAAGTGTTCATTCCACATGGAAGAGGTTGAGTATCTTGGCATCATTATATTCCTGGAGAGCATTTGCATGGACCCCCACAAGGTCAAGGCCATTGTCAACTGGCTACAACTCCAGAACATCAAGGAAGTACAGTTCTTCTTGAGTTTTGCTAATTTCTACCAGAGATTTATAGATAACTACTCTGGTATCACAAAACCCCTCAACCGGCTCATACGCAAGGACATGGCATGGAACTGGGACAGTAAGTGCCAGAGTGTCTTTAACTTACTCAAGAAAGCCTTCACCACTGCCCCCATACTCCAGCACTATGACCCCGCTCTCCCAATCATCCTAGAATGCGACACCTCTGACTATATCATTGCCGGAATCCTCTCACAGATGGAAGCCGACAGTGAGGAGCCCCAGCCAGTCGCCTTCTACACCCAGTTCATGATTGACACCAAGCTCAATTACAATATCTACAACAAGGAGCTCCTTGCCATTGTTATAGCCTTCAAATAATGGTGAGCCTACTTTGAGGAAGCCTGACACCAGATCCAAGTCTACTTGGATCACAACAACCTGCAGTACTTCACCATGACCAAGCAACTCAGCCAACAGCAGGCCTGATGGTTTGAGATCCTCTCAGAGTATGACTTCACAATCCAGTACCGTCTGGGACAACTTGGAGCTAAACTCAATGCCCTCACCCAACAACTAGACATCTACTCCAAGAAATTGTTTAAGGTAGAACACAATGCGTTCAATCATTGCATGGTGATCTCCCCCAAACATCTGAATGCTGTACTGATTTTGAATGATGAAGGAATCCTGAGCCAGATATACTGCGCCCCCCAAGACAAGTATTTCATTGACTATGACCCTTACAATCCCCCTGACAGAACCAACCAGGACTCTGCCTTCTTCTTGTCCCCCAATGAAAAACTCCTTCTCTGAAATGGCCACATCTACATCCCGGATTATGCCTAACTCTACTACAATGTTTTCCACCAACACCACAACTATAAGCTCTGGAGATACCCTGGGATATATAAGACCCTCCAGCTTATCTCCTGGGCTTACTTTTGGCCAGGATTAAGGAAGGACGTAACCCACTACATTCAATTGTGTGAACTCTGCCTCTGGGCCAAAGTCCCCCAACACTGACCCTATGGGCTCCTGAAATCCCTGCTAGTCAGACAACACCCCTGGTCCTCCATATTCCTGGATCATATTGTTGAACTTCTGGAATCAGAAGGATTTAATGCCATCCTTGTTATTATGTGTAAGCTAACCAAGCAGGGCATCTTCCTACCCTGCCACACTATGGATACTACCCTGGACTTCGCCCAGCTATTCCTCAAGCACATCTTTGCCAAACATGGACTCCCAGATGACATCATCTCTGACTGGGGCCCACTCTTTATGTTCAAATTCTGGACTTCCCTATGTAAGGCCCTGAAAGTAAAAGCCAGTCTTTCCACTGCCTACTACCTCAAAACTAATGGTCAAACTAAAAGAGTCAACCAGTCTCTTAAGCAGTACCTTTGGCTGTACATCAACTACCTACAGAACAACTGGTGCACCAAGCTCCCTCTGGCTAAATTTACCTACAATAACATGCCACACTCTGCCACTGGGGTGACCTCCTTCTTTGCCAACAAAGAATATCACCCCCAACTGACGTTCTTGCTTCAGGACATCCCATTGCATGCTGCTCACAAAGTCACCCGGAATCTTCAGTCCCTTTATGCATTCCTCCAGGAGGAAATTGACACTGCAAACTGGGCCTATGTGAAACATGCTGACCGAAAATAGGAAGATACCCCCAACTGAGCCTTCAGGACAAAGGTATGGTTAGATCAATGCCACCTCTGCACCTGCCAGCCCTCCCCAAAGCTTAATCACAAGCACCTCGGCCCGTTCAAGGTCTTAAAGAAAGTTTCATCCCACATTTACAAGATTGAGCTTCCCCCAGAACTTAAAGGTCTGCACCCAATGTTTCACATTTGCCTCCTGGAAAGACACCCCCTGGACCCCTTTCCTGAGCAATGCCCCAAACCCCCTCCCCCAGTTGAGGTCAAGGACAAGTACTACTATGAGGTCGAAGACATCCTTGACTCCTGAAATATTTGTGGATGACCCCACTTCCTCATATAATGGCATGGGTACAGCCTAGAGGACAACACTTGAGAACTGTGCCAAAACCTCGACAGTGCCCTTAACAAACTCTGGAACTTCCAGCAACATCATCTGGGAAATAACCCTCCAGGGGGCAGAACTCACAAATGGCAGTAGCGGGTGTAACCCTTGCCTCTGGGTTTAGTAGGGATTCAACTTCCATATATACCTTCTATTTCCCCTCTTTAAAACCTTACCTCCCTTTTAGTTCTTCTTTGCAGTAGTGCCCTGGAGCCTGGGCAAAGTGCTTTTCTAGTTTTTCTACCCCTTACTTACACTGTCTTCTAACTCCAGGAGACAAGTTATATACATTCTACACATACACTAATTGACAGACAGTGACAAGAAAACAGGGGTCCCTAGAGCTGAGGCCCCAAACTACTCTCACCTAACCTATGGATAGTAGTAAGAAACCCCAAACAACCCTCACCTTTCCCCCCTCTTCAGCTAGCCCTGGAAACCCTCTCCCACCCCCCCCGGACCATGCTCCCACTATACCTCCTCTGCCAGCTGGTCCCAGGATGGGAGCTGTTTACCCTCATCCAGGATCTACTCGAACCACAACCTTAGGGCTGAGACATTCCTTTGGCAGTAAGCTGTCACTAGTCTCCCCAGTAAGTTCAGGCTATGCTCTATCCCAGAATTCCTTACCTCCATCAGCAACTCCTCCTGCAGAGACAAAAGCACTGTGGCAGCCCCATCCAGGAGCAGGCAATGCTTCTGGGCCCAACCTGACCACAAAAAGGCATTACTCACTAAGGGAGGCTATACACCCAACAACTATGTCTTCATGCAGGGCCTTGACCAGCCCCAGACTCAACAAACCCAAACCTAGGAGCTCCACCTGAACACTGACCCTCACCTCTCCTAGCTCTGGAATGGCCACCTCGTAATCCTTCTCCAGCCCCCTCTGATGCACCGCCTCCTCCCTTGCCCCCTCCTTGCACTCTTCCCTCCCCCCCCTTGCTTTGACGCCTAGTGACCACTCAGATAAAGAGGAAAAGGTCACTGGAGAGAAGTATGCTAGCAAAGCCAGAGATAGGGTCTCCATGGGCAGCCTCTTAGAAGGCCCTGGGGAAGGACTGAGTGACGCCTGCCTCTTCCCTTTGTCTAGGTGCCCCCCATGGCCCTTGCAACTGCCGGTCCTGGCCTGGGTCACTTGACAGGTGAGCAGGACCACGGGATAACTCTGACCCCCCATTTGGATGGCTCCCTAGCCCCCCAAACCCCCACTAGATGCCTCTGCAAGTGCCTCCCCCACTGACTCCACCATCCAGTCCTGCTCCTTGACTCTCATCCTCCAGGTGATTCCCCCCAGCAGCCACTCCTGCTCCCAAGAAATGCAGCATGCCCTCTATAGCACCAACATGGAACACCACTTGTAGTTGAGGCAGTATGCCTCACACACAGCCATGTTCCAGCAGGACAAGGGGCCTGGAACCTTGAACAAGCAGGGAACCCATCACTGGGTGTAGTGTAAACACTGTGCCAAAATCAGCAAAGAAACCCAAAGTAGGAGACCACTTACTGGGCCATTGCTCACACATCAGACATGAGCAGGCAGACTCCAGAGCCTTTCCAGGGTCTCTCTAAATTGCTCCTGCATTACACTCACCTATGTGACACAATGGCTCTCTGGAACCTTTGAAATGGCCCCTATTACCATCTTGGAATGACAGAAGTGGGGAGTAGACAGCTGAGGGCGGAAAAGGGGTTGTAGATAGGGAGGGGAGACAGTCTTCCACACAAAGGTAGGTACGGAGTAACTCAGATGGGGCTTCAGAAGGACACCAGGGCCTACATCAGAAGCAGGCTCTGGGGGCTGGCTGAGATCTGCCTCTGAGGCAGGATTATTGCATTGCTCTGGAAAAGGAAAGTCAGTTGTAACAGACAAATGACATGGCAACACTCATATTGAGCAAACATGGCTACACATGCATGGTATTACACATCCTGGGCCTCCCACGCAATCAGGGGGGCCACTTCATTAGTAGCCAGGGGTGTTAGGAAATGCATCAGCATATGCAACATAATTGAGTAAATAGTAAAATTTTTTTTCAAATACATGGCAGATCAGGTGCCAAATTCCACAATTGGACCCCAGACTAAACCACCAATTATATGCACCTCAGAGAGTCTTGGCGCTGAGGGGGGGGTGATGTCATAACCTCCTCTGGAGTCCCCTGGGACAGCCCCAGAACCCCACATGGGACTCTCTTTTGTCAACCCCGCAACACACTCCACCCCACCAACGCTGCCATCAACTCACATTACAACCACCATCAACCAACCTCCCTGGGAACCTTGCATCACGGACCCCAGGATTGACCACTGGCAACAATTGGATCGCACAGCTCGCTTCTGGCCATCACGCATCACAACTCCCTCTGCGCCAATTGATCATGTGCCCCACATGCATAATCCAAGTATACAGTCCCAGCCCACTACTCAATGTCTCCCGGAACCCATCCCAGACCCCCTGGAACCCCGAGACCTGACTCCATAGTACTTATAGCATAGTTCTCCATTGTACTTGCTAGTCTTGATATTACCTGAATTGTTGTGTGCCCTTTTGTTTGACTGATACATGCTGACTGGCATGCTTTGACTGGCATGCCTAAATAATAGCATGCTCTAAGTTCAGTATGCACTTCACAACTTATAATTTGTTAACTGGGTCTCGTCTTAGAACCTCCAGTTCTGACTCAACCCTCTTCCAATCTTTAATCTCTTACAAAAACACCCAAAGCCCCAGGTCAAGTTCCATCCCCCAGGACCAATGCCCCCTGTCCACATCTTGAATCCCAGAGCCTTAGCCCTGGAGCTCCAGACATCCAAGTATCCATAGATCAAGTCTGCTTTGTAAGGGCATTGCTTTCCTGGAAAGCCCTTGACTCAGTGAAACCTGATAGAAGCAAATAGTGCTGCTATTGAAATAAACATTAATCACCAACATGAGGCAATGATTGCCACATATACAAAGGCTTGTGGTGATTCCAAAGATATAAAGAGAAAGGAGAAATCTGGACCCAAAGATAAGGATAAGTAACACTGTGACAACTGCAACAAAGATGGACATACAAAGGACAAATGTTTTGAGGAAGGCAGTAGTATAGTGGGCAAGGCACCCAAATGGTGGCTGAAAAAGCACAAAGGGAAAAGTAAAGATAAGGCAGATAAAGGCAAGTCAGCAAATGCCACCAAAACTAAGGAGAAAGAAGAAAATTATGCTTTCCTCACCTCTCTTACCATTGACACCCACTACAATGATACAGTTGAAAATGTTGCACTTACCATTACATCTGGACACAGCCATGAAGCTCATGCTGCATCTCCATCTGCTGGTGTCATCATTGACTGTGGCACTAGCAGCCATTTTTTGCCATCTTGTAAAAGATTTATAAGCTATCAGGAAATTAACCCTGAACCAGTTCATGCAGCAAATAGATATACCTTTAGTGCTCTTGGCAGAGAAGATCTGCAAATTTGCCTACTCATGAAAGAAGGTGAAAAGTTGATCCCCATTCTTCTTAAGAGGGTTTATTATACACCTACTATGGCTTTCATGCTAGTATTTGTATTATGTCTTGATCATGCTGGTTGCTCTCTCCTCATTGAGGATGGAATGTGCATTATTAGAAGTTCAAAGTCACAATGCTAGGTCATTGGTCATGTGCCCACAATCCACAGATTATATTATGCTGATGGATCAACTGTTATCTTCCAAAGTCATGTTACAAGTGTTGCATCAAAATTTATCTCAATTAGCAAGCTCCACCATCAAATGGGGCATATTAATCACAGCGACTTCCAAGAGGCTGTCCACCTTAGAATGATCACTGGCATTGAGTTTGACATATTATTAAAACCCAAAACTTGTGAATCATGCATCAAAGGCAA
This sequence comes from Termitomyces heimii, assembly GCA_003313675.1. Lineage (NCBI taxonomy): Eukaryota > Fungi > Basidiomycota > Agaricomycetes > Agaricales > Lyophyllaceae > Termitomyces > Termitomyces heimii. Next base: position 19,839 of record QLON01000390.1, on the reverse strand, counting down.
AGCACAATGTCAGTCATTTCCAAAAAAGAGTGAAACAGTATACACACACTATGGAGGAAAGATTGTTGGAGACCTGTGGGATCCAGCTTAGGTATGCTCCTTTGGAGGAAACCTGTATTCATATACAAATGTCAACCTATACATCTGTGAAGAACAGATCATGTTTCTACCTTGAAAGTCAGACACTTTCAAAGCATACTGCAATTACAAGGCATGGGTAAAAGTCCACAGAAATGTGTCTATAAAAGTATATGGCAGTGATCATGGTGGTGAATTTACAAGCATGCAAATCAAGACTCACTAAGATGCTGCTGGTACAATATGTGATTTCACAATCCATGACTCTCCACAATTAAATGGCATTGCTGAATGTGTTAACCACACCATTGTTGAAGGTGCTCGCACAATGATGATAGCTGCAGGACTCCCAAAATTCCTCTGGGCAGAAGCTAAATGCCACATGGTCTGGCTACATGACTATACACCAACAAACTTGCTTCCTGGTAATATGATGCTATATCAAATGGCTACAGGACAAAAGCCCAATTTATTTAAAGTCTGTGAGTGGGGCAAAAGCATCTATGTCAAGTTGCAGAGGGCTGGAAAACTTGAGTCTAAAGTTGAAGAAGCAAAAGTAGTTGGAATTAATGATCAGTCAAAAGGATACAGGATCTACTGGCCTGATAAGAACATAGTAACTGTTGAAAGAAATGTTTACTTCAGCAAAGAGGCTGCCCTAATCTCAGACAGTGTCCAGACTGAGGGTGAGTGGAGTTCACCCAATCTGGCACCCCATCTAGACAGTCTCCAAGCACCACCATTGAAGCCTGCATCAGCTGAAATCACCAAAGCCAAACCTGTCAACAATATATTCGACACACCTGCACAAATCGAATTGAGTAAAAGCACAGCAGAAACTGATATAAAGACTATCAAAAACACACCAACCAACCAAATCAACCACCTACCAATGCTCCACATCTCTGAATGTGCTGAAACTCCCTTATAGGACTTCCTCAGTATGACTCTGAGCAGTATAGTTGAGGATAGCAAAAACAAACCACAAAGACATCAAATATAGCCAAAACTGTGTTTATTGTTGATACTGCAGGTATCTTAGAGACTAGTGGTATCAAATTCAAGAAAATGGGTGCTAAATGGGCTGAAGAAGCTGTTGAACATGTGCTAGCTATTAGTGAAGATGTATTAATGATAAAGGAAGCATTAAACAGTGATGAAAAGGTTGATTGGTCATCTGCCATTGATGCTGAACTTAGTTAGATTGAGAAGCTAGGCATGTGGAACATAATCGAGGCACCAGCAGATGCAAACATAATACTCTGCAGATATGTCTTGTGCTGCAAGTGCAGCACTGATGGCTAGATTGTTTAATACAAGACCAGACTAGTTACAAAAGGGTTCAAACAACAATTTGGAGTTGACTACTCTGAAACATTTGCACCCACTGTATGTGTCACCACACTTCATGTCCTTCTATCTATTGCAGCATCCCACAGCACAGCCATTAAATAAGCTGATGTCAAAAATGCATATCTAAACTCATCACTCAAAGAAAATGAAGTAATATTTATGCAATTCTCACCTTATTACCAACAATTTTGCAGTTTACCTCTTGAATTCACTAATCTCCTGGATTTAAAGTTAACATGCCATTTGAAGTGCCTGCTTTATGGAATAAAGCAAGGCATGCACCACTGGTATGAAGAAGTCTTTGACACATTCACTGATCTTAGTTATTCAGTCTGCCAAGCTAACATTGCTGTCTTCTACAAAACTGATGACAAAAACTACACAATTGTTGCTGTTGTAACTAATGACTTTACTATAATCAGTGACTCTACCAATTCAACATCACTAATTAAGAAGCAACTCAGCAAATGCTTTTGAGATTATAGATCTTGGTCCTATCAACTGGCTCCTTAGAGTCAGCCTCACTCAAGACCACAATGCTCACACTATATTACTCAATCAGCAAGCCTACATCAAGCAAATCATTAAATGCTTCAGTCTTGAAGACTCACACACCACTATCATGCCCATGGAGCCCAGAGTTAATTTTACACCTGACTCGCCTTTGGTCTCTCCCATAGTCCTGTTGCCTGCAGAGAAAACACACTATCATGAAATGATAGGCTCACTCATGTATGCCACTGTTATGGCACATCCAGATATTGCCTATGCTATCTCCATCCTCTCCCAGTATCTCAATGCTCCCCAATCTACTCACATGGTAGCTGTCATTTGTGTTTTTTGTTACCTGTGTGGAACACCAAATATAAAACTCACTCTTGGCAGTCTAGATCTTGAAATCTCCAGTTATTCTGATGCCAACTGGGCTTCACATCTCCATTGACACTCTATTTCTGGCTTTGCATTCTTTGTTGGTTGTGGTGCTATATCCTAGAGCTCAAAGAAACAGCCAATTATCATGCTCTCTAGTACAGAATTTGAATATGTCACTCTAATGCATGCTGCAAAAGACATAATTTGGATTCACAAATTACTTAAAGACCTTTCCTTTTTCAATTCTTTTTCTCTTCCCACTAATCTATACTGTGACAATAAAGGCACTATTTGACTCTCAAAGAATGCAACTTTGTTGGAATAGGACGACGTCACCACAACAATCGCTCATTGTGCAGAGTCAAAGCGCTACCCTTTCACATATCCAGGAACTGTACCCCTTCACATCCGGCCACCACCCCATCACACTTAAACAATGGAACAGAGTTATATATATATGACCCACTTAGATACACACCCTCAGTCACTTATACGAGACTGAGGGTGAGCCACTATACTTACTTTACAATTACTGATTAACTGACTATACTTTAATAGTATCATACTGATATTATAATCATATAGGTACAGTTCCAATATAGTCACTTATATGAGACTGAGGTATCATACTGATATTATAATCGTATAGTTCATCCAATAGATATGTCTGGACTTCTAACAGGTTATGGGCATTGCTGTTTGATGTTCATTCTGCTGAATTGTCGACATTTGAGTCCAGACCTATTGATCTGATCTGATCATCTTATCTCAACACACGTTGCGTCACGTACCTTGCTCAATTATCTCTTTGTTCTTGGGCTCTCTGATTCTAAACCTCCTACGTCGCCTTCGCTGTCTCCCAAAATGCTATCCACTGACGCATCTAATCCCTCCATTCCCGAGCATATTATCCATCACAGATGGGATGTGCCAAAGTTCAGCCATGCCAATGGAATTTCTCTCAGTGGACTGAGCACTTGAAAGATGCCTTGATTCTCAATGGAATATATTCCTATGTCTTCAGCCCTACCATCTCTTGCCCCAGCACAACCTCCAAGCCCCATGCACATGCTAACTGGGGCATGAACGATTGCTTGGCGATCACCTTCATGAAATTCACGCTCGAAGACGTTGAGCATCGTGACCTGGTAGTGGACAAGGGAGCTGTGACCTGTTTCGAGGATCTTAAGACTCGTACGCAGAGGGAAGGACCAATAAAGCAAGTCACTTTACTTCAGGAGGCTCTCTCCACTTACTGCTCCCACTCTGAGCCGCTTCCTGTCACTGCCGGTTGTATCACTGATATTGTTAGACAGGCATTCGACATAGGAGAGGTCACAAAGAAGCTCTTTACCTGCATTGCTCTGCTCAACAGCCTCAATGATCCCTCCCTCAATGCCCTGCAGAATTCAGTCTCTACCCTCCTGAGTGCCAGTACAAAGGAGAAGCCATGCGACCCCATCAAAATCTATCTTGATGGAGAACATGCAAAATATTATTAATTCCAAAGCTAACACTGCTCATGCCACAGCCCTCAATGCAAAGGGAGGAGCCAAGTCATGCAGCACAGACCTACCTGGACACAACCATGGCCCAGGCGCAGTCTGCTGCGAAAACTGCAATTTGCATGGATGACCATGCCGAGGACATACCAAACCCTTCTGCATCCAGAAAGGGGGAGGAATGGCCGGGAAGTCTATCACAGATGTGCAAGCTGCCCAAAGAGCCTCTAAAAGCAAGGAAACCCCTGGCAGTAATGTTCCTGCAAAGACCTACGTAGCAGTCACCGGAATAGACGGGAAGCTTTGATATGTTGAACAAGCAAATCTAGGCCAACTCCCTGCACCATCCGACACCATGGCGGTTGCCAGACTAAACCCCCTCCATACCGTAGTGCCTCCACCTGACCATTCCACAGAGTGCTGGGAACACGTTGGCTTTACAGCTATGGAAGAGGCAATAACAACCATTGATTGGGTCAGTAATTTGATACCAACCGACGGTCAGGTATTAGCTGCAGACATGACACCATCCATGCAACCGAAGCGTGCTCCACTCACTTCCCCAACAACTCCCTTCTTCATTGACTCAGGAGCCATGATTCATATATCTTCTCATCGCGATGATTTCCTCACCCTATGCCCCATCCAACCCAGAATCGTCAAGAGTCTTGGGGGCTCCTCGGTTGCTGCAATCAGCATAGGCAACATCCATCTTCACGTCGCAAGAGGAGCCAATATTATTCTGGAGGATGCCCTCTATATCCCTAATGCAAATGTACGACTTGTATCAGTCAGCTCCCTGGCCAGATCCGGCCTCGACTCCCTATTCAACGACACATCTGTTAAGCTTATTCAGAGGTCCACTCAAACACTCATAGCACAAGGACCACTCATCCAAAATCAACGACTCTACTCCCTGAACCTCAGCTCTGCCCTGACTGAACATTGCGCATATACAGTCCAGCACACTGCCGACCTGGAAGTCTGGCATCATTGTCTTGGACATGCCAACTACCAGACAGTAATGGACATGGCAAAGTTGGGCATTGTCCCAGGTATGCCCTCTGTCTTTAGCTCTAAGACCCCAAAATGCGACTCATGCATCCTTGGCAAACAGACTCGTAATTCTGTGCCTAAGGTTTGGGAGGAGGGGCGAAGGGCGAGGCAGAAGCTAGAGATTGTGTGGGTAGACTTGGCTGGACCACAAGCAGTAGTGTCATGAAATGGATATAGATACGTAATGAACCTAGTTGATGATTATACCAGTGAACATTGGTTGATACTTCTTCGGCATAAAGGGGACGCTTTAACTCACCTCAAGGCATGGCAGATGGCTTGTGAAAATGAAATCCAAGGAAAGCTCGGCAAATACAGGACAGGGCACAATGGCAAACTTGAGGGGCATGAGATGGAGAGATGGCTCAAGTCACAAGGGACCAAACAGCAATTTGGTGTGGCATATACCTCTGCCCACATAGGGCATGTGGAGCAAATGCATTGTACACTCATGAGCAAAGCCCGAGCAATGCGTCTGGCAGCTGAGTGTCCACCGAACCTGTGGGATGAGTTTTACCTAATGGCATCACACCTCCACAAACAAACACTCACCAAATCCCTAAGTAACATCACCCCTCATGAAGCTTGGACAGGCCGTCGTCCGAATTACGCATACATGTGAGAGATAGGCTATAAAGCTTTTGTCCTAATACTAGCCAAGCACAATCCAAAGATATACGCACGATCGATTGAGTGTATCCTGATTGGATATGCCCAGAATTCCAAGGCCTATAGATGTTATGAGAGGAGGACTGGAAAAATATACAAGACCTACCATGTTAGGTTTTGTGAGAGCCATGAAGCCCTCCTACATGCTCAAGAGCCTGCGATCCAAGAACCCTCTCTAATCAAGCCAGCCGCGAATCAGCCCATGGACCCAGAGCCTACCGTGTTTGATGACGACTACCCTGTCAAACCTACAGATACTCAGCAATTGTTGCAAGACAGTTAGCAGGATCCACCTGACCTCAATGAAGCTCCAGCCCTTCTGATCCCCCAACTCTGCCAATCAAATCACATCCCGATACCCACCATAAGGGCAGCCCCCGACGACCCCCCAGTGTCCCGCATGCAGAGAGCCGTACAAGACTCCATTGAGGCAGGAGAACAAGTACAAGCTCGACAACGAGAGTCACACCACTAGGACCCGGAGGTAGCCGATCGGGGCCTGGACCCACCAGATCTTGTCAACATCGCCTCAGCCAAAAACTTAGAACACCTACTCACCTCAATCAAGGACCCACAATATGGCCCTACAATGATCAATGTCAGTGATGAGCCACAAACATGGGCGGAAGCAAAATGGTCCGGCAACTCTGATCAATGGGAAGTGGCATATCGCAAGGAGCTAGATTCCTTGCGACAGATGGGCATATACAAGCTTGTTCCCCGGTCCATGGTCCCAGCTAGTCAGAAGGTGAGGACAGGACAACCCATGTTCAAGATTAAACGCGATGAACATGGAAAAATAGTCAAGTTTAAAGTAAGGCTAGTCTTCCGAGGGTATGAACAAGTCCATGGATGTGATTATACTAAAACAACCTCACCAACTGTGCGCATGGAATTGTGGCGCATTCTTCTTCATCTTGCAGCTGCAAAAGGGTGGGATGCCACCCAAATTGACGTAAAAACAGCCTTCCTCTATGGAGTCCTTCCCAACAATGAGGTGCAATTCATGCGACAGCTAGAAGGTTTCAAGGAGGATGGGAAAGAAGACTGGGTGTGGATGCTAGTACGTGGTCTGTATGGGATGAAGCAGGCCAGGAGGATCTGGAATAGGATGGTGAACAACAACATGATATCCTGGGGGTTCAAACAATTAGTGTGCAAGTCCTGCATCTATCACAGAGTCACTGATGAGGGCACAATCATTGCAGCCTTACACGTAGATGATTTTCTATTGATTGCTAGTAGCAAAAGCAAGAATGAATGTTTCAAGGCCCAGATGCAAAAGGTTTAGACAATTTCTGACTTAGGTTTACCCCGCTTCATGCTAGGAATAGCAGTGGAATGGGATCATCAAAACCGACTCGTCAAGCTCTCCCAGACCACTCTCATCAAATAAGTCATCAACCAGTTCGGCCAGAAGGATGCCGTGCCCCTGTCCTTACCAATGGATCCAAACTCAAAGCTCAGACGTATTAATCGGAAATCTCTGCCTCAGGAGGAGCAATGGACTCTTGAACATACCCTGTATCATCAACTGGTAGAGTGCCTTCTCTACATAGCGATATCAACATGCCCAGATATAGCTTTTGGGGTACAGCAGTTAACCCAATACCTAGACTCTTATGGTATCCCACACTGGAACGCAGCTATATGCTTGGTTAGGTACCTTAAAGGAACTCAAGACCTCAGACTTCACCTTGGGGGGCATGATGATATCAAACTTACTGGCTTTACTGACTCTGACTGGGCCAGCTGCCCCAACACCAGGCAGAGTGTGGGGGAATATGTCTGGAACCTCAGCACTAGTGCTATATCATGGGCTGTTAGGAAACAATGTACAGTGGCTGCATCATCCTGCAAAGCAGAATATATGGCTGCTTTCGAATGTGCCCAGGAGTGCATCTGGCTTTGTGCACTCCTCAGGGACATAGAACACAATACCTCACCCAGTCCTATGCCAATGTTCTGTGACAACGACTCAGCAATTGTGCTGTTAGAAGACCCCCTTCTGCATGCACGAGTTAAACATGTAGACATTAAGTATCATTTTCTACGTGAACGGGTACAATCGAGAGAACTGACAGTACGACAAGTCCCATCAAAGGAGAATGCTGCCAACATATTTACTAAAGCCCTCTCAGCACCCGCCTTCTTGTACCTTTGCCCGCGTCTCAGGCTACACTGACGCCACACTTCCATGCGAGAAGGAGTGTAGTTGTGGTAAGGAGGAGTGTTGGAATGGGATGACGTCACCACAACAATTGCTCATTGTGCAGGGTCAAAGCGCTACCCTTTCACATATCCAGGAACTGTACCCCTTCACATCCGGCCACCACCCCATTACACTTAAACAATGGAACAGAGTTATATATATATGACCCACTTAGATATGCACCCTCAGTCACTTATACAAGACTGAGGGTGAGCCACTATACTTACTTTACAATTACTGATTAACTGACTATACTTTAATAGTATCATACTGATATTATAATCGTATAGGTACAGTTCCAATATAGTCACTTATACAAGACTGAGGTATCATACTGATATTATAATTGTATAGTTCATCCAATAGATACGTCTGGACTTCTAACGAACTTTTCATGTATGCACAAAACACATTGACATTCATTTTCACTTTATTTGTCAGACTGTTTCCTCCAGTCATGTTCACATCTACCACCTTCTCACTGTTAATATGATCATGGATGTATTTACAAAGTCACTGGCTCAGGTTAAGTTTGAGAAGTTCCATGAACTGCTTGGTGTCATCTAACCCATGTTTATATTGAGGGGGAGTGTTGAGGACAACAGTTGACTACTTCCCAATTTGGTTATTGTATGTTTTCCATCATTCATTACATGTCACACCTCAGTATTTCCTAACTACTGAGGTGTAAGTCAATTCTTTGTATCACACTTCATATATTACTCATTACCTGTAGTCCCTCTATTTACTACAGGTAGAAATACCAATATATTACAGTGTTTCTTAACCACTGAGGTTCTCTCTATTTACTACAGTCATCTGAGATCCCCCAAGACTGGTCCTACCTCTATAGTGTAATCAAAACTTTTGTTCTGTCTATATATAATGTCATTGCAATGGTCAAGATTCTAAACAGTATTTGAACCAATAAAATTTCTTCTTCTATCTACATACTATGCTGTTGAGATGGGTAAGAGTCACATGGTTAAACTGCTAGTGAGTCAGGGGTCATCTACACTGAGGAATGAAATTCCAATTGGACAGCCAAGAGTGAGCTATGTGAAAGTAAAAGACCCTGTTTTTATGCATATATTATGCATGTAAATACTGTAATAATTAACTGCTTAGTAATTAGCTAAGCAGTCTTGTTCTTGTTCTTACTCTTATATAGAAATCCATCATTTTGGCATATTTATAAGGGGCACCAGTGGACACAATTATTGACACCTGCCATTTGGCATTTGCACTTCAATTATTCAAATTGCACTTTCCCACAATACAATTTGACTTTGACCCTTGGATTTAGCACTTTGACATATCCAAGACTTTTTGAAGTTGACTTTTGCATTTGTAATTTGAATTTGACATGAAATTGATTCAACTTTGTTAATGTTACTAATTGGCTAAACCCATTTCTATTAAGAACAATACATTTCCTCCAAAAACTCAAGTTAAGAGGAGCCAGTATTGATACAGTAAGCCACCTATGTTGAAGATGTTATAGAGACTGGTAAGTCATGTGTGAACCATGGCTCTTGACAGTGTGCACATATAGATCTGCCATTAGGAACTGATTCTACCTAGAGATGGATTAGAAGGGCATGCATCACAATAGTAAAATATATACTGTTGAAAAAACAGTATTTGCCTGCTAACAGATTCAATGTCACAATAAAGGAGCAGGTCCATGAGATAACAATTTATGCTCACAAAGGTGTTTTACATAAAAGGCTGCCACATTCTACATATATATCAGCACAAAAGTAGCCTGGCCCATGACAGCACTGAGGACCGAGTCTGAAAGGCATGAAAATATTGAAAAAAAAAAGCAAAGGTGAGCTACAATCTGTCATGACCCTCACCACACTCTCCCAGATATGACCACACTGGGCCCCTGCTGACCATCATTGATCTGATCACTGAAATCACTGAGCTTTCCCATAGTCACTATTTCTTGACAACCCTACAATGTTCAGATTCCCCAATAGGGCCAGATCACTCCTGACATCATGCAAATGCTGCTCTGCATAATTGCCCCACAGCTTCCAACTCCCACACAATTATCCTGCTACTTGATCATGCTGAGGTCTGATCTCCTCCAGTGCACAATCACTTCTAAAGTCCAAGACATTCTGCAAGTACTTAGAAAGTAGCCCTGTAGTCAGTACAGTAGTTTTGATATTGCCCACACTTCTCTAGTCATTTCATTTACTTTTAGTCTCCTCCATATTTCTATTCTTATTTATCTTGTCTCATTTCCTTTCTGAATCAATATTTTCTTCTTCTCCAAGCTCTTTTTTTGCCTCTACCTTGTCTTGTCTATTGCATCTCTCTCCATCTCTATTTCTCCCAGTTCTCTCTTCCCTCCAATCTTTTCCCTAGACTCAACTCAGCTCTGACCTCCTAATCTTTCTGGTTTATCCCTCTAATCTTACTTTATTGTTTCACCATCTTCTCTTCCTCCCATTCTACTCCCAGCCCATTTCTTCCTGTCTTACCCTCTTCTCTTTCTTCTCCAATTCAATCCTCTTTCCATCTCCTTGCTCAATTCCTATCTCCATCTCAACTCTGCATCTCTGTCTTGACTCTATTTTTCCACTTGCTTGTTTCTATTTTACTTACCATACTCCTCCTTTGATTTCCCAACTCCTTTCCCATTTTTCTATACTCCCTATTTCTTCCACAGTTCATTTATCTCATCCATCTCTAACACTCCCCTTGGTGCTTAACCCTGGTGCTAACCTCTGACCTCCATGTGAGTCCCCCTTTTCAGCAAGAGCTAACTAGTAGGTTTCTGCTCAATAGAGTGAGCCCCTGAGTCAGTGAAACCTAATACAATCTTTAGTCAGATGGTCATGAGTAGCATGCTGCACAAATCAAATGACAAAGACTTTAATTCAAACATGAATGAAGAGAAGCAAGACAATCATCTAAAGGGAAGGTCAAAATTATGAATGCTAAATGTGTTGAAATATAGGTCAAAAGTCAAATTGTTACAAGTATAAGTGTCAATAATATGATTTAAATTGAGTATCTTTTCCTTTGATATTCTTTTGGTGTTAGTCATCATTATGTGATCCTGTATCCACAGTTTTGCTCCCACTTTTGCTTCTGCATCTGCATGTTTATTTCTGGTAATGTCATCATAGCTTGATACTCATTGTATGCTCCAGATCTCCCACCAGGAAGTTGTCTATTGCTCATGTTACCTGGATCATTTGGAGCTGTCCCCACTATGGCTTGAATTCATATGAGTGGCAGGAATTTAAATATTCAAAGTTCAAATCCTGGCTGACACAGGTTGCCACCAACCCTATTCCCTCTTAACTTGAGTTTTTGGAGGAAATAATAGGGATGGGTTTAGCTAATTAATAATATTAGTAAAGTTGAATCTATCTCCTAGTCAAATTGAAAATCACAAATGCAAAAGTCAACTTCAAGTTTTGGATGAGTTGAAGTGCTAAATCAAAGGGTCACAAAGTCAAATTGAGTCATGGGAAAGTGCAATTGCCAAATGTCAGGTGTCAATAATTGTGTCCACTGGCACTCCTCATAGAGGCACAGTATAAGCTAAGAATGAACAAGCTTGTAACATTGTTACACTCACCCATCAATTCATACTTCTTCTCCACTATTGCTATCTCAGCTATGCTCTTCATCAGTTCCTCCTGGTTTCCTTCCCATGACTTCACCAATCACTGCAGGCACTGGAAGTTTTTTCTCTTGGAAAAAGGGAAAAAGAAACATGTTATCCAACTTCCGTAACATGTTTCTTTAGGAAATATGTAAGCATCTTCTTATGGTCAAAGTCAAGCAAATGTTCATCTTTTGCCTAAGTGTTTTTTGTTGTAAAATGATGTCTTTTTATGACCCTTTTGCCAGTGAAAACACAATAGAACTTTTTATTGTTTTTTACTCTGTATTCCTTGGAGGGAAAAAAAATAAATTTACCATGGAAACAGGCATTGAAGTATTTGACCTGTTTCTTTTAATGTTTTTTTTTTTGATATTTGCATCTTATTTTCTCATGAAATATGGATTGAAAATTTGTAAAATATTTTCTATACAAATATATGAAAAGATGTTCATTTCATTTTTCTGACTGAAAAGTGCCAGGGAAACAGGAATATTATGACTAATCAACATTCACCTCTCTACTTGTATCACTATTGAGTTGCCAGTGACTCTCAACTTGACTCTCTTGGAACTCCCTGATTGAGTCAATTTCTATTTCCATGGCACTTTTCAGTCAGAAAAATGAAATGAACATCTTTTCATATATTTGTATAGAAAATATTTTACAAATTTTCAATCCATATTTCATGAGAAAATAAGATGCAAATATCAAAAAAAAAACATTAAAAGAAACAGGTCAAATACTTCAATGCCTGTTTCCATGGTAAATTTATTTTTTTTCCCTCCAAGGAATACAGAGTAAAAAACAATAAAAAGTTCTATTGTGTTTTCACTGGCAAAAGGGTCATAAAAAGACATCATTTTACAACAAAAAACACTTAGGCAAAAGATGAACATTTGCTTGACTTTGACCATAAGAAGATGCTTACATATTTCCTAAAGAAACATGTTACGGAAGTTGGATAACATGTTTCTTTTTCGCTTTTTCCAAGAGAAAAACTTCCAGTGCCCGCAGTGAATTCAGCCTCCAGTCATTTCCTCGCAACTTGCTCCTTTACTTCCACCTACAACTCTTGACAACATGTTCACTTGTCCTTGTCGCGATGCTAATCTTACAGACAAAGGATGAACTTACATGGAAGAAATAGCAAATCGCAATGAACGACTCGTGCAACTTCGTGCAAATAAAGCGGCTCAAAAATTCTTACCTCACCAAGGCTTATTGGCAATAATGGATTTTGACGCACTTATCACTGCTTTGATTTTTCTTCCTGATATTGACAGCATGACTAGTCTCAAAGCATCGAACATTGCTGAATTCAAAGCTCTTGCTGTGTATGGTCCAAATCCCCTTCTGTTGAAAACCCCTCGCAATATAGACCTTACAAAACCACCTAAAAATTATGCTGAGGCCATGCATCAACCTGATGCTAATGTTTGGCATGCAGCGATGAATCATGAGATGGATAGTCTTCGTCAGTTAGGTGTTTTTGAGTGCGCTAAACTTCCAGCTGGACGCAGGCCAATTGGTATTCGATGGGTATATGCTCACAAACGAAATTCTGATGGCACAATCATCGTTGGTAAAGAAAAGGTTTGACTTGTCGCTCAAGGAATCAGCCAACGCCCTGAAGATTTCGGCACAATATATGCACCGGTAGCGAAGATGACTAGTATCCGAATCACTTCTGGTCTATGCAGCCAAACATAATATTAATTTATTCTCCTTTGACGTCAAAACCGCTTTTCTGAACGCTCCTCTCTCTCTCACGAAGTGTATTGCAAACAAGTCCCAGGTTTTTTGAAGCAGATAATTTCATTATTTATAGACTTTTATGGGCTCTCTACGGATTCAAGCAAGCCTCCCACAAATGGCACCACCCGATTTGCGATGTTCTAGAAGGACTAGGCCTTCAACGGTTCGCTGTTGGCCATGGTGTTTTCTACTTTGATTCTCCCCCCGATCCCTCTATTCCCGAGCTTTCTGACGGATCTCCTCTCTTCATCATTCTTTGTCTTCATGTTGACAATGGTCTTAATGCTACCAACTCCATCCCGTTATACGATTGGCTGATTAACAGACTCAGGGAACATTTTGAGGTTGTAGACAATGGACAGGCATCACTTTACCTTGGCATTCACATTGATCAGACTCCTATAACTTTTTGCTGCCGTTGTCCCCACAGTGCACCGGCGAGTCGTTCATTTGTTAGTCTTTGAATCAAACGTTATTTTCTCTCCAAAAGACACTCACAAAGGTAACTCTTAGCTGTCTATTATTACGTCAATACATCTGAGAGACCCACTCTGTCATATTCTACAAGAGGAAAGGATGATTAACCACGAGGTAAAAAGTTGTTTTGCATCACATAAGGCAACTCAACTATCTAGGGAAAGAATGCATCGGATTTTTCTCTTCCTGTTCTCTTTGTGAATTCTCATCTGATGACAGTGTTTAGAGTCCTCGACATATGATTTATAAAAAGGAAAGGATAAAGTTTGCCACACCAGCCATTCTGAATATAGAAAAACACCCTCGCATACCTTAACATTGCTGTAATCAAGATATTGACGTAACTATTCCTCCCCAGAGGACTTTCAAGAATCATAACCATTCTTGTCCTTTACAATGCCAAACGCACCTCCACCCTTTCCAAACATCTTCCTCAAATCTCCCGCCAAAATTTCGGGCTTCTCATATGCAGCAAAATGACCACCTTCTTCATGTTCTGCTTCAAAAACAAGATTAGGCACATGGGTCCAGCTAAAAAAGATGTTCATTAGGATCATATCACAAACAAAAATAAGACTTACGATCTTGGCAAGATTACGAGCTCTTTTGGAAAGTACGAATAGCCGACAGGAATCTTGGTATGTACAACCACAGAGAACAAATTTTTGCCAGCTGCAGCCTTAAGACCCTCATAGTAAATACGGATTGATGCTACTGGCCCTGCCCGCGAGAACCAGTAGATGGAAATCCAAGTGAGAACTAGCAAGCGAGTTTATTTGAGTTTTCCAATGCAGACAATAGGACAGACACTACCTTCGTCATCATCCCACTTGTAGCCATCCGTCCACTCCACAAGCTTCTCGTAAATCCATGCCAGCAAGCCAACAGGCGAATCTGCTAAGCTATAACCAAGTGTCTGGGGACGAGTGGATTGCTCTGCATAATAGCCACGACCCCACCGCTCAAACCACGCACTTCGCTGAAACCCAGCTTTCTCGCGTTTGCTGTACGAGAAGAAAGGTAGACCTGAGAGTGCATGTCCCAACCAGACAAGTGGCCGGCTGGCCGTAGGGGGTCCGGATCTTGTTTTAATTTAAGATGAGGAAGGAAATCCTTGGTAGAAGGAATAAGGCTTGAAAAAATACTTACAATGGAAAATTGGTGTGCCATGCCTTGCTGTGTTTAGAACCGTATATCTCCGCTATCTTCCGTGTAATCTGTTCACCGAAAGTCAACTCAAATTCATCAATACTACACACAGAGAACAAACCCTGTACCCCCAATCCCCGCCTTGGGTAACTGCGATACAAAAGTGACACTAAGAAATGAGAAGCGTCAAAGACAATTGAAGTACCATATTCATGATAGCCAAGTGCTAGCATCAGTTTGTGCGCGACCTGGTTCCTTGTTAGCCAAATGTTGGTCAATGATCTGCTGACATAGAGACATACCTCAGCGTACTGAGGAATTTCAAAGCCTTTTTTAGAAGGTGCAGAAGAGAATCCATATCCAGGAAGGCTGATTGCTACGACGTGGAAACTAGGGTGATTTGGAGAAGCCTCTATGAGAAGAGGGAGAAGTTTGCGAACTTCGATAAAACTTCCTGGCCCTATATTTGAGAATTTAACAAAGAGCAAAGTAGACCAATGAGCTACTGACATCCATGAACGAACAGCAGAGGGATGGCACCCTTGACTTCGCTCCTCTTGTGCACATAGTGAATATCTAAGGTGCCGTAGCCTTCGACATCAATATCTCGCATAAATTGAGGTAACTCGGCGTTGAGTGCAGCCTCTTGTTTCCGCCAGTCAAATGCATTCTTCCAATGGTGGACAAGCCTCTTGATGTCAGTGAGAGGAACGCCATAGTCCCAACTTGCATCATCAATCTCATCAGGAAGAGTGGTCAGAGCTAGCTTCTTGTTCAGGAGAGAGAGCTGTTCATCAGAGACAGAAATCTTAAAGGGACTTTCACCCTTGACCGACATGGTGGAAGAACAAGCAGTGGATGGTCCCTTGGAATTACGCCAGTCATTTAGAAGCAACCATGAGAAGAATGGATTACGCGATGCCAAGTCAAGGACTAAATGATGCCACGCATTGAACCGAGACCACTCTCAAACGAGTAGTAGTAAAACAGCAGGTATCGATTCTCTTCTGAGTAGACGACGGGACTTTGGAACTCGCGATCGATCCTTCCAATTCGTCTCAAAAAGGATCAGTCAAACTGGTGAACATAAATAGACCTGACATCCGTTACAAAGACCCTCATCCTCTACAAAAGGCGGTTATTTACGGGTTACTGAGAATCGTCTTGGAAATCGTAGGCATCTTAACCATTTTTACCCCCTCTAGCTTTACCACTAATTTCTTGCTGTGCTTCTGACTAGGCATGCGTGTCCAGCTCGAGGAATAAGGTCATTAGACCAATCTTATTTCCTGAACTAGAGAAAATGTCCAAGACCTTGACAACAGGTTCCTCCACCTGCACCCTTAAGTCACTCGTAGTAAATGCAGGTTACTACTGCTGGCGAGAACCAATATGTCCAAGCGAGAACCAAGGACAAGATGGGCTCGAGCTCTAATGAGACCACGTTAGAAGACCCTCGTCGTCGTCGTTCTTGTAATCATCGTATCCTCGATGAGCTTTTCAAAAATCCACACTAGCAAATCAAAGCGAGTCTGACTAACAGAACTCAATTGTTTGCAAGTGGTCTTCCATATTCCGCCACCCTCTTGATGTATTCAATGTACACTACAAGTATGAACCGTCTTTTTTTCGTGAGGTCGTCTACAGTAAGGTAGACAGGCACAAAAAATGATATTGATGTGCAGACTCCAACAACCAACTGATACATTTATATTCCGTGCGTCATGAGTAGACAAAGTAATGGTGACGGAAAAGTAATATAAGTCTTGAAAAAAAATCATCGATGACGTAAATACACAAACACTAGTTGCATCTTCTTCAACATGGAGACATCGTCGTTCTTGACGATCAAATAAAATGAGTGCCAGCGTACAATAAAAGTTAAGAAAACTATGGCATGGAGTGAAAGCATACCCAGAATCAAAATGATGAGCGGCTTTTCGATGTCCAAGGTCAACCTCCTTGGGCTTTAGGATACGACCTTTGTCGTCTTCACAATGGGCATGGAAGACCTTCAGGTCAAAAAGTCGAACTGTTCAGCTCGGCGTTGACCCGGACCTCCTCGGTTCTAAGCCCGACTTTTCCGAACCATTCTGCTGCTCTTGACGCCTTCCTCTCCAATTCTTCAGCTCCCTTGACCTCTTTACTCCTTTCTTCCATCGCGTTCCTGAAGCGTTCCCGTAGATCCCACGACGCCAGCCTCAACACTTTCCTCGTTTCCTTGCTGACACGTCCAGCATGGACGTCTACAAACAACTCGCCCTCAGGCATACCATCTTTACGGATGACAGATGCACGGACACGTCGTCCCACTGTTCGAGGAATTGAACTCGGAAGTTCCAGAATTAGGTAAGCAGACAGGCCGATAGTAACCGCACCGACTATGGGCGCGGCCCATTTTCTGGTCGACTCGCTGCCAACTAGATCCATAATGCGAAGAACACCTTCAAGAAGACTTCGGGCTCCCACCGCCTGACCACCGACCATAGTCAATGCACCGATACCAACACTGATGACACTTAAGGCGCTTGGTACTAATGACAGCGACTCTTCATCTTCCTTGAGTGAACCGTCTCCGAAGTGAAGCCAGATCTGATGGTGCACATCAAAGAGATCCGAGAACGTTGTCTCAAGCATGTCTGGGCGCTGCGCAAGTCCAATACCAAGACCATATATACCTCCAGCAACGACAGCGCCACTTGATGACCGACGGCTCTTATGGCCCTTCGCGCCTCGCCTGACGGCGCTGAACATCGCTTCAGGCATGAAAACACGTCGGCTTCTTTCCACACCATCCGGAAGATGAGCCTCGCCAAGACCCTTGATGTTCTGGACACCAGCGCTCGTGATAACTCGGGCTTCATCTTCTGCAAGCTTGACAGCCGCGTCTAAGCTGGCCAGAAGGGCTCGACGAACTTCTTTGGCATAGTCCCAAATGCCAAGAATACCGGGGTATGATGGCATAGGAATAAGAGGCTTGTCGACTCCGAGCTTGCCTTGACCAACGCGCTCCAGAGCGTCAATGAGAATGGCACGGGCCTTGGATGCAGCCTTATCAGCGCGTTCTTCCTCTGTGTTTTCAAGACCATTTTCAAGGGCGTCACGGCCATTCTTCATCCTCTCTAGAACTGGCCTGACTTGGTCAAGATGATCACGCGCTTCCTGAAGCTCGTTCTCGGCAACAATAGCATTTGCACCGGCCAGAAGCTGAATGTCGGATAGAAGGTGAGAAAGGTAGGTGGAAACGGGTTGGAGTTTGGACTTCGAGCGCTTGACAAGGACGAAAGAACGGAGAGATGACTCAAGGTCATCGAAAGCAGGATTGGCGGCGTAAGGCTGGAGAGCGGCGGCAGAATCGACGAAGTGAACAAGGTCTTGGGCGTCCTCATATGTGCGAGGGCTAAGCTGCTTGATTTGTTCGAGAACAAGTCGTCGACACTTATCCTTGTTTTTTATTTGTTCGTACTTGTTGACAACAATGAAAAGGTAAGCTTTCTCATTGCTGGCGTTCCAAAGGAATTCCTTCGCAGAGAGAGTGAAGTGGTTTTCTGCAGAAACAACAAAGACCACGACATCAATTTCTTCCTGACGAGCAAACACAGCGGTCGTTTTAAGGCTGTCGCGATTCAAGCCGGGAGCGTCGATAAGGGTAATATCCACGACACCATTGTTGAGAAGTGATTCAGAAGGGGCCCGAGTATCTGCAAGATAAAGTTTAATCATCTGCTGCTTCTCCTCATTGCCAGCGACGATATCCTCGAGGTCCGCGATGGAACCCCGAACAAACGTCGATTCGTCATTGATGGCGTAGATCACACCCTCTTTAGTAACGTGGACCTCCTCCTTGTTCTGGTTCTCGGCAGCGTCATGGACCTCACAGAAGGCAGTCGTGCAAGGCTGCTGGTCTACAGGCATCACCTCTCGTCGAAGAAGAGCGTTAACAAAAGTAGATTTCCCAGCATTCAAATCACCCGTGACTAGAACCTTCGACGAGGTGTCTTCAACGCGCTGACGGAGTTTGTTAATGTGGCTGAGTGAGGAAGTGATACGGTCATCAATGAGATTGGCAATCGATGATTTTTCGAGCTGAGAAACCAGCGAAGCGGCTGAATTCGACGCTCCAGATGCTCCTAGTTGGAGGTCCAATCGTAAAACATGGAATTCCGATGATGGCAAAAGTCGCCGCGAATCGTCTTCTTTGTCAGGAAAAGAGGTTGAATCGTCTTCTTCACCCTGGGCATCCACAATCGAGTTTAAAGTGACAGCGCGAGTCATGCTTTTCCTGGGCTCAAGGACTACATCAGTCTGACATGATGGGTCGTCCGCAAAAGACAAGGATCGACGGATTCCTCTTCGTCGCTTCAGCCCTGGAAAACGTTCCTCGCTAACGGCCTCTGCCGAATGTTCCTTGAGTTGGGGATAACGAACAACCCATTCCTCCTTGTTGAATTTACGGATGTCGTTCAAGATACTTTTGGTTGAGTCGATGGCACCAACCAGGCTAATACGTCGTGTTAAAATCCAAAGAATGGCCGGCATATTCTAATATAATTGCTCACCGGTCTCTATGCACCATATATGCTTCCTGCACATCCTCAGCCCGGAGATGCTTCCCGGAGTTCGTAATGGAAATTGGGTCCAAGGCAGAGGTAACCGGGGACGTCACACGAGTTGAGTAATATGACTGGGCCATAGGGCTGGTATCCTTTTGGGCCGCAACGTCGGTGGGGACCAGCACTGTCGTGCGTAACGAGCTCTTCGTCGTCGGCAGGGATTGGCAATTTGTCCATGTTTATTGTCAACAGAAATTACTCGTTGATAGCTGACTAATTCCGGGTTCCGGGTGGCTCCGTCCTGCATGAGAGATTAGTTCAATTGTTTGCTCGGTAAAAGTCATAAGATGTAGACTCCGAACAGACCCTGTCTACTTGTGAACGAAGAAAAAAATGAGCAATCACATTTCACGCTGGTCAGGCAACCGAGGGAGGAATCACTTTGCCTGAACATGACATTGATTCTCCAGATGCGGATTCGACTCTCTTAAACAGTTGGAGTTGTTCCCTCAGCCTTGAATTTTA
>QLON01000389.1:0-20452 GCA_003313675.1 Termitomyces heimii | reverse complement strand
ACACCCAATGCTGAGCCCACTAGCTGCAAGGTCTATCCTCTCTCTCCTAGAGAACAGGATGAGCTTGATGCCTTTTTGCAAGAGAATTTAGACTCTGGTCACATCTGCCCTTCAAAGTCTCCTATGGCCTCTCCAGTCTTCTTTATTAAGAAGAAGGATGGATCTCTACGTCTGGTTCAGGACTACTGAGTCTTGAATGCGATAACTGTGAAGAATTGCTATCCCTTACCACTCATTTCAGAGCTTGTTAACAACCTTCAAGGTGCATGCTATTTCACCAAGTTGAATGTCTGTTGGGGCTACAACAATGTGTGCATCAAGGAAGGTGATGAGTGGAAGGCAGCATTCCGAACAAATCGTGGACTCTATGAACCTCTGGTAATGTTCTTTGGCCTTACTAATAGCCCAGCCACCTTCCAGACCATGATGAATGACATTTTCTGGGACCTCATAGCAGAAGGTGTTGTATGTGTGTATCTTAATGATATCCTCATCTATACCAAGACTCTAGAGGAGCATTGTCAGATTACACACATTGTACTGGAACGTCTTCGCCAACATCAGCTCTATCTCAAGCCAGAGAAGTGTGAGTTTGAGCAGACTAAGGTTGAATATCTTAGACTAATCATCTCTCATGAAATGGCTGAGATGGACCCAGTCAAGGTGGCTGGTGTGGTAGAGTGGCCCAAGCCTAAGAATAAGAAGGAGGTCCAGGCCTTTCTGGGTTTTACCAACTTCTACTAGAGGTTTATTCAGGATTTCTCGCACCATGCCAGGCCTCTCTTTGATCTCACCACTAAGGATACTCCTTGGCACTGGGATGCAGCACAACAGACAGCCTTAACGCCCTCAAACAGGCAGTTACTTCAAAGCCTGTCCTTCTGTTCCCAGATGATGACTCTCCCTTCTGTGTGGAAGCTGATAGCTCAGATTTTGCTACTGGAGCTGTTCTCTCTCAACAGTTAAGAGAGGATGGTAAGTGGCATTTGGTGGCCTTCTACTCCAAGAGTCTCAATGCAGTGGAGCAAAACTATGAGATCCATGACAAAGAGATGTTAGCCATTATTTGGTCCTTTGAAGAGTGGCGATATTTCCTTGAGGGTGCTAGGCATAAATTCGAAGTGTGGACTGATCACAAGAACTTAGAGTACTTTTGGACAGCTAAGAAACTCAACCACTGACAGGCTCAATAGTCCTTGTATCTAGCCAACTTTGACTTCTCTCTGCACCACAAACCCGGACGAAGCATGGGCAAGCCAGATGCACTCTCTAGGCGAGCAGACCATGGCTCAGGAGCTAATGACAATGACCATATTGTACTTCTGAAGCCAGAACTATTTGCTATCTGTGCTCTGGAAGGTGTGGCTGGCCAGGGAGAAGAGGTGAGCATCCTCTGAAACATCTGCCAAGGTAACCAAGAGGGCGCCCAGGAAGATCTGGTAGCTAAGGCTGCTATAGCCTTGCATACTAGAGAAAAAACTGGAGTAAAGTCTGTCCGCACTGATGAATGGTCTTTAGAGAATGGTCTTCTTATCGTCCGGGGGCACATTTATGTTCCTAACCTGCCTGACCTGCGGAGGCGGATTGTAGAGCAGCATCATGACTCCCAAGTTGCAGGACATCCTGATAGATGGAAAACACTGGAGCTGGTCTCACAGAATTACTGGTGGCCTCAAATGTCACGGTATATTGGCACCTACACCTCCACCTGTGACCTTTGCCTTCGGACTAAGCCTCGTCATCAGCCTCCTATGGGACAGCTTACTCCCTTGCCTATTCCAGCTGAGCATTGGAGTGTGGCCTCTGTAGACTTCATTGTTGAGCTATCAGACTCTCATGAATATGATGCAATCATGGTAGTGGTGGATCTTTGTGGCAAGCATGCTCATTTTATTCCAACACACACTACTTGCTCAGCCATGGGTGCTGCTAATCTGTACCGAAAGCATGTCTGGAAACTCCATGGGCTGTCAGATGCTTATATCTCTGACCATAGACCACAGTTTGTGGCAGAGTTTACTAAAGAACTATACTGCCTCCTCCATGTCAAGCTCCACACTTCTACAGCCTATCATCCTCAGTCTGATGGCCAGACCGAGCATGTCAACCAGGAGCTAGAACAGTATCTCCGGCTCTTCTGCAATGAGCAACAAGATGACTGGGATGACCTATTACCAGAGGCAGAGTTTCAATACAACAACTATGTGCATGCTGCCACTCAGATGTCTCCTTTCCTTCTAGACACTGGTCAGCATCCCTGAATGGGATTTGAGCCTCGGGGGCAACCTTCAGAGAACGAAGCTGTCAACAAGTTCTTAAACCAGATGAAGATGGCTCAGGAAGAAGCCAAGGCTGCTTTAGCTAAGGCAAAGGATGACATGGCCCATTATTATGATTGTGGACAAGCTCCAGCTCCCAAGTACAAGCCAAGAGACCGAGTCTATTTGGATGCCTCTGACATTGCTACTACCCAACCTTCTCAGAAGCTCTCTCATCGCTGTCTAGGACCCTTTTCCATATTAAGGCAAGTGGGCCCACTAGCCTATTGACTCAAGCTGCCTAGTGGAATGAGTCGACTCCATCCAGTCTTTAATGTGGTGAAACTCTCTCCAGCACCTGAAGATCCAATTCCAGGTCGATGCCCACAGCCACCTCCACCTCCAGTGCTAGTTGACAACCAAGAAGAGTATGAAGTGGAATGGATCCTTGACAGCCAACTCTTTAGGAACAAGCTTCAGTTCAAGGTCAAGTGGAAGGGCTATGGAATTGAGGACATCTCCTGGGAGCCACAAGAGAATGTCCATGCCCCTGCCTTGGTCCAAGAATTCTACCAGCAGCATCCCAATGCTCCTTGAGCAATTAGAGGTCTTTATTCTCTTTCCATCCAGAATTACTTCTACCCAGCACATCGAGACACCACACTCTAGAGGGGGGGTGATGTCAGGGGACTCCTCATTTCCTTCCTTTCCTTCTTCTTTCACTTCTTATTCCTTCACTCTCCTTTCATTCATTTCTTACTTCTTCTATCTTCTCTCTTGGTGTTGTTTCCATTTTCTCAACACTATCTATTAACACTATTTTCAACCTTTGATGTGCTCTAGTTCTTTAGCTATCATCCAGACAAGTGTGGACCCTCCAGCACCACTTCCAGGCTGCTTACATAAGCCGGAGTTTGCCTTTCTGACTTCTAAAGTCCGGAGTTTTCCTGCCTTGTTTGCACTATTGTTTGGTTAGTCAATTTTCGAGTTTTTAAGGTTTTGTTGTACTGTACAGTTGTTTCCCACGCTTTTTTAAGGTTTTGTTGTACTGTACAGTTGTTTCCCACGCTTCAGAAGCCCCAGAAGCGTCCAACCTGGCATAGGGAATCCCCAGACTTGTTCTCTTTGGATTTTCCTCTGCCAGGTGAGTAGTTATTATAATATTATCAGTACATATTCTAATACACTTTGGATTTCCCTCTGCCAGCTGTGTGACTGAGCCATAGCCTCCAGAGGTCACCCTTACACCCGGGGCCTTCTAAGAGGGTGCGTCTACCCCTGTTTCCAGCTCTATCAGCATGCCTTTCCCCGGTGACTTTCTCCCCCTTATCCGGGTGGCTGCTGGGCATTGGGGTGGGGGCCTGGCCAGATCATTTGAGACAGGGTGACTGGGAGGAGGAGGGATGCAAGGAAGGGGAATACGAGGTGGTCATTCTGGAGCTGGGGGAGGTAAGGGGTGGCCTGGGGAGAAGTCGGTGCTCAGGTGGGGCTCCTAGGGCTGGATTCGTCAAGTGCAGGGCTGGTCAAGGCCCTTCATAAGGATGTAGTTGTTGGATGTATAGCGTCCCTCAGTGAGTGTCCCCTCCTTGTGGCCAGGTCGGTACTGATATCCCTAGGTTGGGCCCGGAAGCACCGCCTGCTCCTGGATGGGGCTGCCGTGGCACTCTCGTCCCTGCGGGAGGGGTTGTCAGCAGGAGTGGGAAGTCCTGGGGTGGAGCGCGGTATGGACCTACTGGGGAGGCTGGTGATGGCTCACTGCCAGAGGAACATCCCAACCCCAGGGTCATGGTTTGAGCCAATCCTGGATAAGGGCGAGTAGCTCTTGTCTTAGGATCAACTAGCCGAGGAGGTGTGGCAGGAGCACAGTTCAGGAGTGGGGGAGGGTTCCCAGGATCAGCCAAAGGGGGGAAAGGATGAGGGGGATTCGGGGCCTTGGACCTAGGGGCCCCATTTTCTTGTCGTCGTTTTGTCAAATATCATATGTACCAGTCTGTAAAATAATGTATGCCTAGCATGTATGTAATGGTCTCCCAGAATTGAAGAATAATGTAAGTAAAGTGGCGGGAAAACTAGAAGAAACACCTTGCCCAGACTCCAGGGCGCTACTATGGAAAAGAACTAAAGGGGAAGTAAGGTTCTAATAGAGAGGAAACAGAAAGTATACATGGGAGGGTTCTAAGACGAGACCTGGTTAGTAAATTAAGAGTTGCAAAGTGTGTATCAAACTTAGTGCATGCAATTATTTGGGCATGCCAGTCAAAGCATGCCAGCCAATGCATACCAGTCAAACAAAGGGCACGCAACAATTCAGGTAATATCAAGACTAGCAAATACAGCGGTGAACTACATTATAAGTACTACGGAGTTGGGTCTCAGGGTTCTGGGGTGTCTGGGATGGTTTCTGGAAGGCATTGAGTAGCGGGATGGGACTGTATACTGGGATTGCACGTGTGGGGTGTGTGATCAATTGGCGCAGGGGGATCATGATGTGTGATGGCCAGAAGTAGGTAGCGTGATCTGGCGGTTGATGGCGGTTGATCCTGGGGTCTGTGAAGCAGGGTTCCCGGGGGGTTGGCTGATGGTGGTTGTGATGCAAGTTAATGGCAGCATTGGTAGTTGTGGGGGTGGGGCGTGTTGTGGAGAGGGTCCTGGGTGGGGTTCTAGGGTTGTTCCGGGGGACTCTAGAAGGGGTCATGACAACAACCACATTGCATTCCTCTTTATAAGCACTGAGCTCATACTATTTTATCTTAAACAGATTTGTATATATTAATATAATAAAGAAAGTACATACTCTGGCTTTGAAAGCCTGCTAGTGCATAAATGGTGTCAACCTCACTTGGGGCACTTGATACCTATATTTGGGTGGTGAATTATCTTTTAATTTTGAATGATGAGAGATTCTTACTAGTATTGCTGAGGTCTACTGATTTTTATTTCCATTTCCTTTGATTAGGCAAATCTGCTTTGGAGTGCCTATATTCTTTTAACTCAGTTGGACTTAACATCTTATTTTCTTCAAACTTATCTCTCCTAAGCATCATTTGAAAAAAAAGGTGTCTTCAAAGATCAACCCAGCTAGATAGGAGTCCTCTCCACTAGTGCTAGTAATTATATCTTTTAATAGTCCTAATTTGTCTAACCCTAGCTTCTTTATAAAATAATCTGGCTGACACTAGCTAACATGCAAGATTTCATATATGGCTTAATATAATAATTATAAGCACAGGTGTTAGCTAAGCAGTTACAAATAGCTTGATCTAGCAACTTGAGGATAATATTAATGTTATCAGTGATATTAATACCTCCTTCAATGCCATCTTTGTCTTTGCCTTGCTCCATTACTAGTACTTTATAGTTAAGGAGAGCTTTGGCCTGCTAAGCCAAGAATTTATAATTAAGTACTTCTTCTGCAGTTACTGTAGGATTTAAGCCATCCAGAAAGTATCTTGCAAAGAATTATTATTTGAGTGTATAATGTAATAAGGTGAATAAGTCAATGACTTCTTGGAAATTCTTCAAATCTAGGCAATGGTTTTCTTGGCTATTGTTTATGCCCACTTGACCTATTGATATGCAGCAGTAAAAGGCCAGCAGCTGGCCTATAAGGAGATATAATGCCACTGAATGAGAAGTGTTTGTTATATAGGCACCAGCCACAAAATTGTTGTAAATTCCATAGCAAGTAGTGCAAATGCTAGATGTTGTATAAAAGTGGCCCCCATGTACAACAGTTAAAAGAGGAGTAACTACTGCATGCAAGGTTTTAAGGTGTATAAATCTGAAATAAAGTGAGGCAGAAATAAAATAAAAAAGATTATTTTTTATAACAAGTTATTTGGAGTTAAGATAATGGCCTCATATATCCAAAATATCTGAATTTACATCATCAAGATCAAAATCTCCCAAAATTTGCTTTATACCACTAGATAGGAGGCTAGAAGATAATAATGTGAAATTAGGTTATTTAGATTAGTCTAAATAGAGGCAATCACAAATAAATCAGCTTTTACTAAGTTCTGGGGCTAAATTACACTTTATAAAGTACTTTTATGAAATATATAGATGAGTAATAGAGTTTATTGGTTTTTCAGTCAATGTAATCTTAGTTACACTAAAAAAAGGTCCAAAAAGCATATCAAACTATGCATATCTCAGCAGAAATACATGTAAACCCCTATATATTGGGTATTATTTTGATTGCCTAATCAATTTGCACATAATGAAAGTTGTTTGAATGTATTTTGTGGCAAACTGATAGAGGGATCAGCAATTTGATGGAAAAAGCTAAATTTAGTTGTTGAGGAAAATTGAGCAGGCCTTAGTAAAATGCTTATATCTCAATAGGAAGACTACTAAACTCTATTGTATTTGATATTGCTGAAAAGGCATTTGAAGAGGAACTGAGGGAGATATTACCAATTTACAGCACTGGAGCACCCTCTCTTGGCTAAGAAGGTTTTTCTTTCTAGATACTAGGTCTTCAGGCATCAAGTTTTCCCTTCTCACTATTTGATTCTTATTATGACTCCACTATACTCTTCTAGGTATGATCATACTGACCTCTGCCTTTCTTCATTTCTGATACTTAACCATTACTAATCCAATCACCAAGATCACCAAGTCTCCCTGTAGCCACCACTCCTTAATGACTAAACTATGCCCAACTCCTCCAATAGAGTTAGATCACTTTCAACACTGCTGCATGATTATTCTGCAAGTTTCACCTCTCACACAATTGTTTTACCATCCAATCTCATTAATGCTTGATCTTTTCTAGTGTATCATCACTCCTAAGGCCTGAGACACCCCACAGATACTTAGGAAGGAGTTTAGTAGTCAGTATACTAGTCTTAATATTGTCTATACTTTGCCAGTCTTTCTAGTCTCTCTCAGTTTCCTTCATCTTTTCTTTTCTCCACTTTATCTTTTTATATCTCCATCTCCAAATTGATCTTTTTTATCTTGCTCAATTCTTTTTTGTTTTCACTTTGTCTTGTATATTTCTCTCATCTCTATTTTTAGCTCCTCAAGTTTTCCTTCCACTCTGTTTCTTTTTTCTAGATTTGACTCAGCTCCAATCTTCTAAATCTTTCCAGTTTTTCCCTTCAGCTCTATTTTATTGTCTTACTTCCTCCTCTTTCTTCCACTTTATCCTCAGTCTATTCTTCTTTATTTCTCTCCTCTTCTTTTTCCTCCAGTTTAATTCTACTTTCATCTCATTTGTTTACTTACACTTTCTTTCTCAACTCTATTTCTCTACTACCCATCTCTGATTCAATTTACACTACTTTTTCTTTCTAACTTCCCAACTTCATTTCTGTTTCTCTGTTTCTTCTGTTTTTTTTCCATAGGTCATTCTTCTTCCCTTTTTTTTACAAATCTTCTTAGCACTAATTTCTGGCACTAACTTCTAATCTCCATGTAAGTCTCCCTTTTTGGTGAGACCCAACTAGTAGGTTTCTACTCAACAGAGTGAGCTTCCAGGTTAGTGGGATCTGACATAATATCAAGACTTTCCCTACTCATTGATCTCCTGAAAATAGCAACCTACACCCAATCTATGTGGGTCCCTATAGCCTATAACATCAACCAACATGGCTGACCCATTTACAATTATAATGTCAGAGTCCCTCCAATAACTTTCACCCACCAAAATCACTTAAGTGCACCTATCTTCTAGCTCCTCAAGTTTTCCTTCCACTCTATCTCTTTTCTTTAGACTTGACTCAGCTCTAATCTTCTGAATCTTTCCAGTTTCTTCAGCTCTAGTTTATTGTCTTACTTTTTCTTTCTCCTCTTTTCTCTATTTTACATTCAGTTTATTCTTCTCTATTTCCTTCCTCCTCTTTCTCCTCCAATTTAGTTCTACTCCCATTTTATTTACTTACACTCCATCTCAACTCTGTATTCTCTGTGTCAACTCTATTTTCCCTACTATTCATCTCTGATTCCAATTACACTACTTTTCTTTTCTAACTTCCCAACTCCATTCTTGTTTTTCCAATTTTTCTATTTTTTTTCCTATAAACTATTTCTTTTCCCATCTTTCTACAACTTTCTTAGTGTTAATCCTTAGTGCTAACTCTTGAACTTCATATGAGTCTCCCTTTTTGGTAAAACTCAACTAGTAGATTCTTGCTCAACAAAGTGAGCCTCTAGGTTAGTGAGACCTGATAAAGTCCCATTTTACCACTCTTGAGTTAAAGCTGCTTTTTGATTCTGATAATATTTGTTTATTCTTATACAAAGAAGAAAATCAGTATTGGAGTATTTTATTACTGGTAACTCATGTTGAAAAGTCTAATTTGCCCACAATGATGCTCTGCTTCATTGTACATTATACTATTAATTGGATTGAGGCTGCTTTATAACACAAGTACTATTGTTATCTTAATTCTAATATTAAACTACACTGCAACCATAAAATATAAAATACTAAGTGCTATCCAGGGAAAAAAGAGCTATAAAAGTTAATGTGCAGACTCAAGATTCTTCAGTTTCTCTAAAAAATAAATATAGTCAGAACTATTAGAGAACTAGTTTTTAAGCCATGTCCAACCCTATTCTGAGCTTAGTCTAACAATATGCCTACTTCTAGCAGATCTAACCAGCTGCTTGGCCACTCTTTCTCCTTCTATCTCTTAGTAGTTAGCCTTGATGAGTCATATGCATAAACTTTACTCAGCATTGATTATTGTTAATCATACTCCATTACATATTGAGGCCCAATTAGTAAACAGTATTATTAATAACACAGTCACTGATGTAATATATATAGGCAGCTTGTGGATAGAATATCTCTAGGCTGAATAATAGCAGTGTTTTTCTGGTCTATTCACTGAACTGACTATAAGCTTCTCTAGCAATGTTCAATCCTCTATTAGCTTTGCTTGTCCCTTATCTGACTCTTGCCTGCTCTTGTGCTCACTTGACTCTTGCTTGTTACTTGCATCATTGGCTCTGTGAAAGGAGTTCTGCAAACATCAAGCATTCTTCTTACAAAAACAGACAAATTTAAAATATAAATGCTTACCAGATTCCATCTCCATTTACAATGCTACTTACCTCTTTGGCAAACATGATTGCCAAGCTCTAATTGAAAATGTTATTAATTAGCCCAAAATAAATTAGCAATGTCCACATTTGTCAAGATAATGTCAGCTGATGTGACCACAGGTTTGAGTATTATAAGATCAATATCTTAGAAATGGCTGGATTACCAATGTAAAAACTACAAGTTTGAATTGTGTGCTATAAAGCAGATAGTAACATTGTTTCTGGTGGATAGGTCAAGACTACATTGCATGGTGCACTTGAAGAAGAAATTGTGATAAATGAAAAATCAAGGGCAGATGGAGAACTAGATATAAACAAGATTGTGATTATTGTATTCTAAACTTTGGATATCAAAGTTATGCTGTAATGAGTGTTTGAAATAACTTTAGTCATGGTCAATTATGTGGCAGAAAGAGATATTTATGTTGCTGCATTTAGAAATAATAAGATTTTTTAAAGATAAATGTTAAGGCTAATGAGGCAAACCAGCCAATCCTCTCAATATGTTCAACTTGACTGTTTTGTTCTGCATTAGAGTATACTCATATTCAATGGGTTGTAAGTTCTGTACTGCATGTATGCTCATGATGACCTGTAGTGACACAGTCAATGTTTGGCTCCAGCATCTATCAACATGTGTGATTTTGAAATGCAGTGATATATCTACAATGGGCAAGCTGAGGCCCTCAAGAAGGCATAGACTTGTCTTAATGTGACTGCATTACCAAGCTTTGTGGCCTACAATGACAGAGTAGTGTTAGTTTAGATTGAGATGGCATGGGAAGCAAGTGGGTGACATTGTTGACTTTGATGATTGTCTGGGATGTTTTAGTTGCAAGACAAAAAGGCTAAAATCATACTATGTTATGATTATTGATTGAGAAGTATTGATAGTGCTCTAACTCTGACAAGTTCATTGCAGTGCTATTGCAGTTGTGCCCAAGACTGTTTATGAAAATTGTATTGATGATAAATTCAGTTAAATGTATCAGAAACAAATGGTCAACTAGGCAATCACTGTGGTTTCATTTTTAAGATGTTTTCAAATTTTAAGATGCTAGAGAGTGAGGAGTATTATTACACCAGCAATGTGTGCAAAAAGAGGTTGTATCTTGTGACTGGGTATAGGTTGATATAGTGCATAAAGGGGTTAATGTCATATGCTGATGAAGTGTGTGAATGTTTTGTCATGTGCCTTTGATTAAAACTTCTTATTAGCAATTAACTATACAAAACATAGAAATTACATTGTATTGCAGCATTGCAAGAAAGCAGGATTATTTGGCTCACTCATGGGCTCTGCATCATTGACTGCATTCATTAGAAGCATGATAAACATGGAGCAACATGCTGAGCTCACTTATGCTGAGAGTTTATTTGAAAAAGCATTACTGAGGATCATATATTTTGGAAATTGGCTTGCTTTTATCAAACAGGTATAGATTTTTCAAGCACAAGCACTGCATTCTAATCCTGCTTGATGGGCCAGATTGAACATGTGCACTGTTTATAGAAGTTTACTAGTTATGCTGCAGATCAGGGATATTAGGGGAAAATACATGACTAAAATTGTACTAATTTTGATGGTAATTGCATACATATGTGATGATTACATAATGGCTATCTTGAGATCCCAGAAAGAGATAAGTCATGTATCTCATAACATGAACTATGGAATACTTGCAAGCATGAGAAATATGTTGAATATGAAAATGTCATTGAATTGATACAAAAAGACATCATTAACAATATTCTGACTCCAATGATAACATATTGAATTACAATGAACAATTAATGTCAAATTTCTTCTTAAAACCTCTGGTGCTTGTAAACTTGATCCTTGACATTCCATGCTTAGAGCTCATTACATTAAATTATATGATTATTGCTTGAATTATCAGTTATTGTTGATCTATTGAATAATTTTAAAGTTCTTCTGCATTCTTGAAGAATGTGAGGGCAGCTTGACAAAAAGCAAAACAAAGGTTAACTGGATTTATAGTAGAATTGTAGAATGAAGATTAAAGACATGAATCATACAGTGCTTGTACTAGAATAGAATGGTGATATATCTGTCTCAACAATAAGACAAGATAAAGCTATTGATCATCAAAATGTCTGAATAAAACAGACTTCTATTAAAAACTGTAAGCAAATGACATAGCCAGAACTACCTTAAAAAGCCCTTTCTATATCATGTTAGATTAGCCTTATTAATAGTCTAAATGTTGGGAAATTAGCTTATTAGTATTCTGATCTAATGGACATCCAAATCAATCATGTGACTATAATCATGTGACATGTGTACCCAAATCAGTCAAATCAGTCATGTGATCAAAATCATGTGACTATGCTCAGGTTTCCAGAGATCAGGTAACTTATCTTAAGAAAAGCATTATACGTTATTAATAAAATAAGCATATCTTAGCAGAAATATATGTGAACTCCTACATATTGGGTATCATTTTGATTGCGTGATGAACCTGCACACAATGAAAGCTGTCCAAAGACATTCCATGGCAAACTGATAGAGGGATCAGTGATTTAATGGGAAAAGCTAAATTTAGTTGTTGAGGAAAATTAAGTAGGCATTGGTAAAATACTTATATCTCAATGGAAAGGCCTCCAAACCCTATTATGTTTGGTATTGCTGGAAAGGCCAATTAATCTGCGCCTAATAAAAAAGATTTGGAGGCATTTGGGAAGGAATTGAGGGAAATATTAATGATTTATGGAATTGGAGCACTAAAAACATTAGAGAACCCTCTCTTGGCCAGAAAAATGGCCCAGACTAACCAGAAAAATGTCATGCATCACAAGAAGGGGAAATAACATAAATAGAGGGGGATTCTGTGACATTCAGCAGGTTGCTGATTACCCACACCCAGAATCCCCAGGGAGTGGATATCTTAGGCCCAAGGCAATAGTATATTTCAGGTCAATAGTTTGATATGCTTTTTGGACCTTCTTTTGGTATAACTAAGATTGCATTGACTGAAAAACCAATAAACTCTATTACTCACCTATATATTTTATAAAAGTACTTTGTGAAGTGTCATTTAGCCCCAGAACTTGGTAAAAGCTGGTTCATTTGTGATTGCCTCTATTCAGACTAATCCAAATAATCTAATTTAGCATCAATGGATCTCCAGGGAATGACACATTTATACATAGAGTTCAGGCTAGTTTTAAGATCACTTCAAAGCAATGGAGAGCCTAGAGCCTAAAATAATAACTAGTGTGAATATGCTATTTCCAGCTTCTTTGGCAACTATAGAAAGAAAGTTATATATATATTCTGCAGGTGCTCCTGCACCTGAAAAGTCCCTGAATATATAGATTGAACTTATATAAGGTTGATTTAAAAATCATAATGATTTTGAGAAGGCTCAATGTTTATGTAAAAAAATGCAATCAGATTCATTAGTATCTGTCATGACCCCTTCTGGAGTCCCCCCAGAACCCCACCCAGAACCCTCTTTTGTTAACCCCACAACACGCCCCGCCTCCACAACTACCAACACTGCCATCAACTTGCATCACAAACCACCATCAGCCAACCCCCAGAAACCCTGCATCACGGACCCTGGGATCAACCACCATCAATTGCTGAATTACGCTACCTGCTTCTGGCCATCATGCATCACAACCCCCCCCACACCAATTGATTGCACACTCTGCACACACAATCCAA
This sequence comes from Termitomyces heimii, assembly GCA_003313675.1. Lineage (NCBI taxonomy): Eukaryota > Fungi > Basidiomycota > Agaricomycetes > Agaricales > Lyophyllaceae > Termitomyces > Termitomyces heimii. The sequence continues at coordinate 7,441 of QLON01000389.1, read as the reverse complement.
GTATACAGTCCTGGCCCATTACTCAATGCCTCCCAGAAACCATCTCAGACACCCTGGAAATCCGAGACCCAACTCCATAGTACTTATAGTGTAGTTCACCACTGTATTCATTAGTCTTAATATTACCTAAATTGTTGCATGCCCTTTTGCTTGACTAGTATGCACTGACTGGCATGCTTTGACTAGCACACCTGAATAATTGCGTGCTCTAAATTTGGTACACACTTCACAACTCATAATTTGCTAACCAGGTCTTGTCTTAGAACATCCAGTTCTGACTTGACCCCTGCCAACTCCCAGCCTCCACAAAATACCCGAAACCCCAAATCAAGTCCATTCCCCCAGGATCAACCTCTTGTCCACACCTTGAACCCCAGAGCTCAAGCCCTGGAGCTCCAGACACCTGAGTATCCACAGATCAAGTTTGCCTTGTAAGGGCGTTGCTTTCCCAGAAAGCCCCCAACTCAGCAGAACCTGACATAATATCAAGACTCCCTCCTTACACTGTTCTTGATGGCTATGTATACTCACACCTACTACTCCACAGGCTACCAGACTGACCTTTATGGGCATCCAGTCCTGGATCATTACTCCACGCAGACTCCCTGCCCTGCCTACCCACCCCTCCCATACAAACCACAATATCTCCACTGCCACTGGGCCCCTGACTGTCACAACCCCTTCCAGAGTTCCCCGGAACAACTCTGGAACCCCACCCAGGACCCTCTCCACAACACACTCTGCCCCTGCAACTACTGATGCTGCCATCAACTCGCATCACAAACTGCCATCAGCCAACCCCCCGGGAACCCTGCTTCACAGACTCTGGGATCGACTGCCATCAACTGCCAGATCATGCTACCTGCTTCCAGCCATCACGCATCATGATCCCCCTGCGCCAATTGATTGCACACTCCACATGCGCAATCCCAGTATACAGTTCCGGCCCGCTACTCAATGCCTTCCAGAAACCATCCCAGACACCTCGGAACCCCAAGACCTGACCCTGTAGTACTTATAGCGTAGTTCACCATTGTATTCATTAGTCTTGATATTACCTGAATTGTTGCATGCCCTTTGTTTGACTAGTACGCATTGACTAGCACACTTTGACTGGCACACCGGAATAATTGCATGCTTTAAGTTTGGTATGCACTTTGCGACTCTAAATTTACTAACTGGGTCTTGTCTTAGAACCTCTGGTTCCAACTCGACCCCCACCAACTCTTAACCCCCACAAAACCCTGAAACCCCTGGGTCAAGTTCTATTTTCTCGGGACCACCCTCCCTGTCTGCATCTTGAACCCTGGAGCCTTAACCCCAGAGTTCCAGACACCCGGGTATTTGTAAATCAAGTCCGCCTCATAAGGGCGTTGCTTTCCTGGAAAGCTCCCAAATCAGCGGAACCTGACACTGACCCATCCCTCTACAATCTGGGACCCTTGGTTAGCCAGGCCCCCCTGCCCAACCTAGCCATGGCATGACCAGTGGAGGTCCCTTCATACTGGAGCTTCCCTGGGGGCCTGCCGGAGACCCCACCAGTTCTCAGCGAACCTCGCCCGGAACCCCCCAGTAAGGGCCCCTTTGCACCCACCCCCTATTATGGCTACCAGTGCCCTGCTCCCCAACCTCAGAGACCTCCCAACCACAACTACTCCCCTCAACACTACCCAACCGCTGCCCCACTTGCTAGGACCCCTCCCTTGCCTGTAGGACAACAACGCCTCAAGGAGTACGAACAGCAATGGGACAAAGTACTATGCTCACTCTGGATCTCACTGGAGGATTTCACAAGGTGGGTGAGGATGCTACTCACAGATTTTGGACACAACAACTTTGTAGGCACTCTGGAGGAATGGGCCCATTGCTTGGTCAAATTTGGGGATTGCCTCACACAAGGAGAACTCCTAGAGCAGACTATGGTAATGTATCAATGCAATATGATTCTCTGCAAAGAATTGCATCAACTACTCAATGAAGTCCATGCATCACCCTCTCCTTGACCCCTCAATGACTCCACAGATCCAGGTCGCTCAATTCACATTTGATGGAAACTCCCGGAACTGGCCCCAGCAGCCCCCACTGCCCCCACTCCAGGGCAACAACAACAAGAAGAATAACAAAATGCCTCAGCTATACTGTGGTCCCTCAACTCAGCAGGAGGACTATTCAATCAGCCTACTACCCGCATGGTAGATTTGTTGACTTGCCATAGGGCTAACTCTGTCCTTAATACTTTCAAGACCTGGAGACAGCCTCAGAGACCCCTGAAGCCACTCCCATAAACAGACAACACCCGACCCCCACCCCCGGCAAGCCCTGGTAGACCCTGGGTAGACACCACTAGCATGAATAACACACTGTGCTATATCAATGAGCCTGCGCATGGCAACAACAAAGAACCCCCTGTGCCTGCACCCACAACTGTCCCAGCACAGCCCCCCATGTCCGCCCCAGCCCCTCCAGAATCCAGCTTCTGCCATGACCTGCCACCTCACTTTAACCTATGGAACCCCCCATGACCTCTGGTGCAAGTGCAACTCTCTCAGACCGAACATCCTCTGCATGACCTGACACCCAACCCGGCACCCGGCTCTCCTCAACCTGACCTGACACTGCTGAACTCACACCGGCCCCCTCTGCCACCATCTGTATGGAGGCCTGGGCCTCCCCCCAGTTAGAACAAACTCCCTTGGGACAACAGATCTCCTGGGCGCAGACTCCTAGGTGAGCCACCCAGAGGAAGCCCTTCCGGCGGGTGGGGCCCTGCCCTCAGCGCCTTTCCTCTACAAGGAGGAGGGGGTGACCACTACTACTACTACTACAACACTGGCTTCCTTCCCTACAATGGCACTGGACCTGATGACATCCATGACATCCTTGCCTGCGAAGGGCATTTGGACATTCAAAAACCTGATGCATTCATGGGCTGGGACCCCCAGAAATGGCATACATTCCTCATCCAATGTCTTAATATGTTTCAGGTGAAGCCACTTACTTTCCAGGTTGACAGCTCCCAGGTAGCCTTCGCCACCTCATACCTCCAGGGGATCCCCTTCAACTACTACACTGCCCTCATCCAGTTTGACCCCAATAACCCAGCACTCTCTCACTGGCAAGCCTTTGTCGATGAGTTCTCTGGGAAGTTCGGGATCTACAACACTGTGGCTGAGGCCAAGGACAACCTCTTCAACCTCCAGATGTGCTCTGAAGAATGCTTCACCATCTTTATTATATGTTTTGAAAAGGAAGCTTATGAGACAGGTTGGAATTATAGTGCCCTCTAGTACACCTTCTACCACATACTGCCACAACGTATCAAGGATGTTCTCTGACTCACCCCAAAACAACCCTCCTACAATGGATACAAGGCCCTTGTCATGCAAATCGACCAATGATATTGAGAAGATCACAGCGAGTACTCAAACTCCCAAGCCTCCTGGAACCAAGGGAGGAACCCTGTAGTCTTTCAGCAAAAACCTCAACCCCCAAACCTGAAGCAACAACCCCCCCACATTCTCTGGTGGCAGACCCCTGGTAAGTTGTGGTCCACCCAACATTAACCCCGGCAGCAGCACCTGCCCCCAGGCCCAACTCAATGCCGCTATAGCTGCTAACAACCCGGATGACTTGCCAAGCTCTGAGGAACCCCCGGAAGACTTTGAGGGTCCCAACTTCCTTGATGAATGGGATAAAGAGGCCCTCCAGGCCAACTGGCTCCCAAGAAAGAGACGACTCTGGATTGAGATTCCAAAGGATGTGCAGAAACGACGGAGAAAGGAGGGGATTTGCATACTCTATAGTGAGAAAGACCACTTCATCTCCAAGTGTTCCCAATGACAGGTTATGGGATGCACCACCTAGACCTTTGAAGGGGAGGATGCCACCTACGAATATTCAGAAAACGACCTGGCAATTTAGACCCAGAAGATGCCCTAAATCGTGGAATCGACCCTGATGTCTTCTCTGCCCTGGTCTCACATCTCCATTCCATGACACTTGTACAGGACACCCTCACAGCTTACCTACCCTCTTACTCTTTGCACTCCCTCCTCCTTAAAACCTGCCTCACCCCCTCTGGAACTTCCCTCAATACCCTCATTGATAGTAGTGCCACAGACAATTTCATTGATGGAACATGGTCTACCCTTGCCCCGAAACCTGCTCAACGACTCCCAGTCCCAGTGTGGCTCTGCCTCTTTGATGGGGATGCCTCTATGGCAGGGGACGTTACTCACTTTATGTGTATGCCTGTTACTTTTGCCAATGGACAGACTCACACCCTCTGGATGTTAATTACCAAACTACACTCCTCTGTGCCCCTGGTCTTGGGGCTTCTGTGGCTCTGGGACACCAACCCCCGCATTGACTGGTGACAACTCACCCTCCACCTGACCCAGGAGCCAATGCCCAATGACCAGCAACTCCCCTTCAATATTCTGCACTCTCTGGAACTAACCCCAAGGAATTCCCTGAATGGACCTCCACCAACCCCCAGGCTCCAGTCTTGCTCGTCCCAATTCTTTGTCATCAATGCCAGGCTGGACAGCACCCCAGGACCGATATTGGCCTTCATCAACAGCAGAGCTACCAGAGTTTTCATTAGTGACACCCTCAACCTTCCCCACAACTCCCTTGACCAACTCCTTGGCTTGCAACACCTTGACAGTGCCCCCTCCTCCTCCAGCCCCATCCTAAGGTCTCACTCAGGACATGTGACCCTAGACAATGGCTATGAGTTCACCTCCAACCTCCCAGTCACATGACTCCATGCATCAACCCTGATGGTGCTGGGGCTACTCTAACTACGTAGCACAAACCCCAACATTGATTGTAGAATGCTCACAATGACCTTCCTGGGACCTGAAGATTGCCCCCCAACTGCTGTGCACCTCCAGGCTCTGGGAAGCAACCCGGTGCCCCACACCCCTGAAACAGCCACCGTGTCCTCCAGCTATATTCTGCCAACACCCGTCCAAACTCGCAAGGCCCCTGCTCGACCCTCAAACATTCCTTAGAATAGGCACAAAGGGCCAAACTACCCAGATCAGTCTCAGACATGCACCATACCCACTTCAGCCAATGCATCCACGACTCCAATCAACCCAAATACATTCAACATTAGGATCATTGGAGCCGCCCCCTTTGCCTATCTTATAAGGGACAGGGCCCCCATATTTCAGCTGCACACCTCACCTTCTCCCCTGGAAAAACACCTACAAGGAGATGCTATCCCTCCAGAAAAGAAAACCAAAGAACAGATTCTCCAAGAAGTAATTTTCCCAGAGTATCACGAATTCGCTGATGTATTCTTCAAAGGTGATACTAAGGAAATTCCTCCCCACTGCCCCTACAATCATATAATCAACCTTGAGGAAGGAGCCAGCCCCCTTTTAGAAAGGTCTACAACATGTCGGAAGTTGAGCTCCGGGCCCTCAAAGACTACCTCAATGAAATGCTCAGGAAGTGATTCATCTGACCTTCTGCCTCCACCACCAGGGCCCTGGTTCTATTTGCCAAGAAGAAGGATGGTTTGCTCTGACTTTGCATTGACTACTGGGGACTCAATAAGATCACTAAGAAGAACTGCTACCTGCTCCCGCTCATTGGCGATCTGGTCAACCAACTCCACAGCACCAAGGTTTATACGAAAATCAACCTCTGCTCCAGCTACAACAACATCTGTATTGCCCCGGGACATGAGTGGAAAACTGTGTTCCATACGTAGTATGGTCTGTTTGAATACCTTGTAATGCCTTTTGGAATGACTAACTCCTCTGCCACATTTCAATACTTCATAAATGACATCTTCCATGACATGAGCAATGTCTTCATAATCATCTACTTAGATGACATCCTCATCTACTCTGACTCAAAGAAGGATCACTGGAAGCATGTCTGGCAAGTCCTGAAATGCCTCCGGGAGCACAACCTCCATGCCAAATCCAAGAAGTGCTCATTCCACACAGAAGAGGTCGAGTATCTTAGCATCATTGTATTTCCAGAAGGTGTTCACATAGACCCCCACAAGGTCAAGGCCATCATCAACTGGCTGCAACCCTGAAACATCAAGGAAGTACAGTCCTTCTTGGGTTTTACTAATTTCTACCAGAGGTTTATAGATAACTACTTTAGTATCACAAAACCCCTCAACCGGCTCACACACAAGGACGTGGCATGGAACTGGGACAGTAAGTGCCAGAGTGTCTTTAACCTACTCAAGGAGGCCTTCACCACTGCCCCCGTACTCCGGCACTATGACCCCACCCTCCCAATCATCCTAGAATGCAATGCCTCTGACTATGCCATTGCTGGAATTCTCTTGCAGATGGAAGCCAATGGTGGGGAGCCCCGGCCAGTTGCCTTCTACACCCAGTCCATGATTGATGCTGAGCTCAATTACAATATCTACAACAAGGAGCTCCTTGCCATTGTCGAGGCCTTCAAACAATGGCAGGCCTACTTTAAGGGAGCCTGACACTGGATTCAGGTCTACTCAGATCACAATAACCTGCAATACTTCACCATGACCAAGCAACTCAGCCAACGGCAGGCCCAGTGGTCTGAAATCCTCTTGGAGTATGACTTCATGATCCAGTACCATCTAGGATGACTCAAAGCTAAACCCAATGCCCTTACTCAATGACTGGATGTCTACCCCAAGAAATCGTTTGAGGTAGAACACAATGTGTTTAATCATCATGTGATGATCCCCTCCAAACATTTGAATGCCATACTGATTTTAAATGATGAAGGAATCCTGAGCCAGATACGCTGTGCCCCCCGGGACAAGTATTTCATTGACCATGACCCCCATAACCCCCCCAATGGAACCAACCAGGATTCTGCCTTCTCCTTGTCCCCCAATGAAAAATTCCTCCTCCAGAATGGCCGCATCTACGTCCCGGATCACACCCAACTCCACTATGATGTTCTCTGCCAACACTATGACCACAAGCTCCAGGGACACTCTGGGATACATAAGACCCTCCAACTTATCTCCCGGGCTTACTTTTGGCTAAAACTAAAGAAGGATGTGACCCACTACATTCGATCATGTGAACCCTGCCTCCAGGCTAAAGTCCCCCAACACCAACCCTACAGGCTCCTAAAACCCCTGCCCGTCAGACAATGCCCCTGGTTCTCCATATCCCTGGATCATATCATCAAACTTCCAGAGTCAGAAGGGTTCAATGCCATCTTTGTCATTGTGTGTAGGCTAACCAAGCAGGGCATTTTCATACTCTGCCACACTATGGACACTGCCCCAGACTTTGCCCGGCTATTCCTCGAGCACGTCTTTACCAAATACAGACTCCCAGATGACATTGTCTCTGACTGGGGCCCACTCTTTGTGTCCAAATTCTGGACTTCCCTATGCAAGGCCCTTGAAGTAAAAGCCAGTTTCTCCACCACCTACCACCCCAAAACCAATGGCCAA